>VYZV01001870.1:75352-93155 GCA_013401275.1 Pandion haliaetus | reverse complement strand
AGGGACCCCACGGTGGAGCAGGGGACGAGTGAGGAATCTTCCCCCTGAGGAAAGGAGCGGCAGAGACAAGGTGTGGTGAGCTGACCCCAACCTCCATCCCCTGTTCCCCTGCGCCGCCGGGGGTAGGAGGTAGAAAGAACCAGGAATGGAGCTGAGCCGGGAAGGCGGGAGGGGTGGGGGGAAGGTGTTCTGATGTTTGGTTTTCCTTCCTAATATCCTTGTTTTTGATTTGATTTGTAGTAAATTAAATTGATTTTGTTTCTTCCCCAAGTTGAGCCTGTCTTTTGCCCGTGACCATAAGTGGGGAGTGATCCCTCCCAGTCCTTGTCTCGACCCACAAGCCTGCCTTTGTATTTTCTCCTCATCCCAACATGGCCAGGGGCGGGGGTGGGGAGTGAGCGAGAGGCTTGGTGGTGCTTTGTTACCAGCTGGGCTGAAACCGAAACCACGACACTAGGGAAACTGCAATGTAGGGTAACAGAGTCTGAAGTCTCTCAAGAAATTGAGAAAAAACAGGTATTTTGGGAGGGGAACTCTCCCCAGCTTGCAGCTCAGAGATCCACCAGGCTATGGGACATGTCCTGCCTGTCACACACATGGCATCTCAAAATAAGGCTGCGGATGATACACAGGCAGCAGCTAAAGGCACCAGTCAGTCTCTGCCCAAAAGCTCTGATGTTGAAGGTTAAGCCTTGCACATCTGTCCTTGGCCTCCAAGCACTTTCTGTAAGAAAGCTGTGCCTCGGAGAAACACCCATGGGACACCTACTCCTCCTTGCCTTGTGTGTCTCCTTTGGGGTTGCTGTACCTGCCACACCAGAGGTGGCAATTTCAGGAGTGGTCTCCTCTACCCATCTGCAATAGCTTCAGTGGGAACTCACCAAGAAAAAAAAGAGATGTAGCTAGGACAGTCTGCATTTCACCCTGGCAGTCTGAGCACCATGAGGCCCAAGGATACAAGAGCTTCAGTGGAGCAGAGCCTTTATTGACAGCCCTAGCCACGGCTGTGATGCCCACCTCGCCAAGCACACTCAGCAGCCACTGCCGTCTCTAGCCCACTGTGAGCCACCTCCTGTCCCATGTAAGAAGCTGCTTGTTGACCCCATTTGGACAAGGGGACGCAAAGTCACAGGGGACGCTTGCTATGCTCATTTGCAAGCCAATACCCAGCCTCTAATTGTAGCCCACAAGTCCATTTATAGCAGCCCTGATGCTGAAAAATCTGGGTGTGCTGGAGGGCGGCGCACTGAATTTCTCTCTGTTCTGCTCTTGCTAAAAGCTTTCAGCTGTGTAACCCATGCTTACTGTGCCCCAGCAGCTGGCTTTGCTACACAGAAAAAAGGCAAAGCAGCAGATGCTTAAAGAAACCCTTAGGGGATGAGCATAGACAGGGAAATTTGCTTTCTCAGGTTGCCAAGTCATATGTCAACAAGGGCTCTGGCCAGACACACTAAAATATATAGCGGGGCACTGCAGCAGGCATTTAATTGCCACTTCTTAAAAATAACCCTGGAAATGCCAGCAAAAACCTTCAGCTATGACCCTTGACTGAGTGCAATCTGTTCAAAAGTAAAATGCTGCTGTTTGCTTGTCTGGTTGTTGTTCGCCCTGCAAATCCACCTCGGAGATTTCTCTACCCTCTTTTGGCTCTGCAGAGCTGCTGGGAATAAACCAAAGCAAAACCCTTCCCCTTATCATAGGTGCTAGCAAACCTGGCTTTCAGTGCAGCCAGGGAGTGGACAGGATGAGTAAGAAAGTATTAGTTACACCGGCTTTTTAGAGTCATCTGGCATTTTTAAGTCTGCCCTGCAAGGTATGCCAGGTCCTCATGCAGGGAGGAAAAACTCTTACCAACATGGGCTCAGCTCCCCAGTTTGGTGGGTGCAGAGCATGAGCCGTGCTGGACAATCTAACCCACAGCATGTAGTAAGGAAACCTGAAAAAATCAGGCTGTTCAACAAAATAGGCATGAAATCTCAGCTCATCACACAGCCATCAAGCCTGCCAAAAGTGCAAGACCACCACAATCTCCTGTTTGACTTGCCTGCACATATTAGCCTTCAAAGATGACCCTCTGCTGGAACAGATGGACCAGATGCAAGCTTCTTCCAAAAAAATACCATCTGGCCTTCCCTAATGCATTAAAGGCTTAAAGCAGAGCGGCCCTTTAGCTCAGGTACCAATTTGTCACTAACAGTTTCGTCACATCCTAAGCTGCCAACTGCTTTCCGCTGTTTAACTCCACGTGACGGCAGCTGTCAAGAGAAATATTTGACTTCCAGTGCAAACCCCTCCTGCCACCTGCCAGACCAGTGTTTTCCTTCCCAGTTAAAACTAGCAGTGATGCTCACCAGACAGGTCGAGGCTTGGAGTTACTTTTTTCTTCGCAAGCATAACAAGTCCACAGCTTGCTGAGAGCTGAGTTATAATGCAGCCAGGACAAACAGATCAAGTTCCAGCCGATTTCTCAAGGCTTTGGGTTTGCCCCGGCAGCCCAGCTGGATATCTACCTTGCAAGACTCCTGAAAAATCCTTTTTGGACCAGTGATTTTCTCTCTCCATCCCTGGGTGCAGCATGGGCACTGCCCTGGCCAGGAGGTGGCTGCTGCCAGGGCAAGGTCATGGTGATGCTCAAGGCTCAACCATGGGACACCACAACACCGAAAAGGACAATACTGCAAGTTTTCAGTAGCGACTGTGTCGCTCACAGACATTTTAGGGCAGGGAATGAGGAGGCATGTATCCTGCTAACACCAGAGGAGCAGGATGCCTGCAGACAGCATTTGGCAGGAGCATTGCAGCCAGCCAAGGCACACCACAAGCTACCTCAGCCCCACTGCCTTCCTGAAGACGGGATTTTTCTCCTCAAAGGGCAGAAAAATACTCCCTTGATGGGGGAACACAAATTTAATCTGTGTTTGCATACAAGGAAAGCCAAAGGTAGTTGCTTTGGTACCTCCTCAGGATGGTGGCAATTCCCTGGGGACCGATCCCGGTATGGCCGCCCATGCAGCAGCTGTTTTGCCAGGGCTATGGCCACCCCAGGAGCATCCCATGCTGAGCTGAGCACGCGTGAAGCTAAAGCAGGCTCCTCCTGAGGATAGGCAGCTGTAATTATAAAGCCCACATCTGTTAATGTTGCATAATCTTAACATCATCCAAGGCTCAGAGAGGGAAAAAAAACTCATCTCAACTTAGAAAACTCCTTGCCAGCTGTAGGAAAAGGTTAGAAGGAAAGGCAGGCCGCAAAGGAGGAGAAGTGGGGAGCAAAGCTGGGGCTGCCGGCCCCACAGCGGGTGGCACGGGTAGCTGCCGGTCTCTGCCGGGACGGGGGCCGGGACCAGGCTCTGTGCTGTGTTTTGAACGGCTGCTGCGGATGTTGGGATCATGGGTGGAGGCCTGTTAGGAGCCAAGTGAGTTTGTGCGAACAAAAGCTACAGCCCTAAATCTGGACCGTCCAGGGCTCTCTGGGATTTTCAATTTCCTTCCTTGTTCTTGCCCTGAAAGAAGCAGTTCGAGGCAGGGGGGAGTGGGGGGGCTGAAATGGAGCTTAAAAAAAAAAATATTTCATACTTGAAACGGGTCAGTTGAGCGTAAACACGCTGATAATATTGCTTGGGGAAGGTCCCTCGTGTGCACTAAGCACGGGAAGAATGCGAGAGGTTTTTAACCACATGCGGTCAACCCTTTTTTTTGCTAATTCTTTCAATATTAATAAAAGGAATTANGGGGGGGAGATAAGAGGTGCAGGAGCCCTGCCAGTGCCTCCCGCCCTGCTGCGGAGCTCAGTTTGGATGGGGTACCCTATAGACACATCCCCTGGCAGCACCTTGCTCTGGTCCTCGTGCTCCTCATCCTCTCCCCACTGGATCCCAGGCAGAGCAGGACAGCAATTCACAGAACTTTAAATCATTTTAACCATAATACTAAGGATTTATCAAGCCACCAAAGGTGACTAGAGCTTTAATATGTCAGCTCAAGAAAGGTGATGGGGGCTTAATGCCAGCAGCAGACCCTGCAAGCTCTGAGTGCCAAGGTCCAGGTGGTTAACACCTACCTGGCTGCTATGGGTGATGGGTGCCCATGGGGCTGGGGACAACGGCATTGTCCTCAGTCCCTCCTATGCCGGGCCATGGCACTTTGCTTGCAGTGCTGCTTTATGAGACAAAAACACACTGCACTTCCACACCACCTCCTCTCCGGGACCTGTAAAACCATGGAGGATGCTAAAGGCCTTTTTTACTTCCTATCCTCTTTTTCATGATCCCAGAGCCTGATGCTCAGAGATGCCATAAGAAAAAAAAGGATCCAATTATTTCTCCTAAGAGCAGTACCCTAAAGCAGAGAAACAGGTATTCCAAAATAAAGAGCACACAGAAACCTGTGGTCGTTTCCAAAAGTGTGGGATGCATGCATACGGCCTGCCTGCAACCAGGGATAAAACCTGCACAGTGCAGGGACAGGATGTTGTCCTGCTTATCCAGTGGTTTCCAGCCTCTTAGTTTTGGTGTCCTAAACATTTCCCTGGGGAGGTGCAGGCTCCCAGATCACCAGCTCAAGCCTATGAAACCCTGAGTTTCTTACTCATCTTTCTTGGACAGTTTGGGTTGAATCTGCAGATCCCTGGGGCTGCATGGACCCATGCTGCCTGAAAACCACCAGCCCAGGGCTCAGAGCAGTGTCTTAAACATCTTTCATGAGCTTTTGTTTTTAAACAGCTTTTGGCAACTGAATAATAAAAAAAAAATATATATCCTGTTTTATTGTCGAGTCTTTGGAAAACATGTTCAAATACAAGTCCACTTCCAACAGGGATAAGCTGTCTCATGACTACCCATACTCCTAAAAAAACCCACAGCCATGCCAAGGCTCCAGTAAAATCCCAGTCCATCCATCCATACAGCCAGTGAAGAGGGGACTGAGCCTCCAGGGCCAGAGAGGTCCCACAGGGCCCTGGGACCTGTGTCTCTGCTGCCTTTCCTGAGCAGAAAGTCCGAATTAGCTGTATTTGCTTACTTGCCGGCTCATTTATTTTCTGCCTCGGAAGTGTCCCCTCCGGCGTTGTCTCCCAGCATTGATGTGGGAAAAGCCCCTGTAGTCCCCGGGGGTGCGAAGGCAGCTCTGCCCCAGCACCAGCTGACAGGGCCCAGGAGCACTTACCAAAGGGATTTCTTTCTCACCGTTTTCAGTAAACATTAATAAAAATAAGCCAGAAGAAATCTCCCGAATAGCACAGCTTTCTGAGCACTTGCACCTCCTCTCCCGCTGCCCTGTGATGCTGAAATGCCTCCAACCACCCTGCCTGCACCGTGGATCCCAGATGCTAAATCCCAGCGCTGCCTAATTTGCATCTAAAACCCTCCAGGCTTTTCTGTAATGTCCTGCAGAACTGTTGTAGAAAATATCACCCACACAGCACTTCTTCCTCTTTCCAGGGTTTTTAAAGTCCCCTGGAAGCTTTGCTCGGCGGGAAGGCAGTGGTACCCTCGCTGGCACTCGCGAGGCCAGAGCAAAAGCCGTGCAGGGACCCAGCCCGGTGTCATTTTAACTTGTGCTCCCATCCGAGGGCAGTGCTGCTGGAGACTGTCAGACGGCTCAGGGAGGAAGTCTCCTGGCAGGGCTCCACCAAAGTGGAGTTGCTAGGTCACTGGAACAATAAAAAGGCAAGAAAAAACATCCTGGCTGCAAAAAAGAAAGGGGAAAAAAAAAAAGGAAAAAAAGCCATGGCAGTGTGTACAGTGCTGGTTAAGTGGAAAGAAACAGGACTGGAGAGAGCAGGATGATGACGCTGCTGGCTTTTGTAAGCCAGGTTTGCAACGGGCAAAAATCTCACATGGGGCAATATTTCTAAGGAAGCTAGCCAGCTGCTGCTATGGAGAGTTTAATTACCCTTTGCATACAAACCAGGGCATCACAATCCATCGTATGACTTTCTTGTACCATCACATGCCCCCAGCAGCTGCCCATGTTCATTTAAACTGGTAATATAAGAAAACTGCCTCCAAGCAGGGCTATATTTCAGCGATAAGAAGGTGAGAAGCCTCACAAGGTGCAGAGCACTGTGCAGCCTGGGGGCTCGGACTCCTCTGTAAGAAAAGGTACTAGCAGCTTAGAATCTCCAGGATGAAATTTTGCTTCCTGAAAAGTTTAATTTCAAAGCCAGAAGGGAGCATTAGCTCATGCTGTCTGACCTCATGTATAACCAAAGTCATTCCATGTAGGTTATTTACTCCCAGTATAAGCTCAGTGACTTGTATTTGACTTAAATGGATCTTGCAGGGAAAAAAACCCAAACTATTGGCATTTGTGATTATTTGGGATTGTGCTTAAAACCATGAGAACTATGGGCTGAAGCACAGACTTTTCTGCACAAAACCTCAATGCACATCAAAAAGCGACGCCCGGCGATGTGAAGCGTACATGCAGCAGGAGCCATCTTCCCCAGGAGCTGAGGTCTCTGGCCCTTTGCAGACCCAGGAGGAAACAAGGTGGTATTTTCATGTCAGACTCTGGAAACAAAACCACAGGTCCCTGCTCCAAAGTGGTCTGAGCCCAAAAGCTGCTTCCTACAGCCAGGAGGGGACAATAAATACAGGCAAAATAGAGAAGGGAGTAGGAAAAGGGTGCTGCCACATTGAGAGGCCGTGCTGGGAGCAGCCACGGGCTGCAACAGGTCCCTGGGGGCCAAGCGATGCTGCCCACCACCACAGGGTGGGCTTTGGTCCTGGTGTCTTGACCAGAGCCTTGCTCCAGCAATGCACTTAAGAAGAGCTCCCCAGGGAACTATTCTCCATGCTTAACGCTAAGCGTGTCCCAAAGAGCTTTGCTGGCTGGCAGCCACACCAGGGATGATGACCAGCCTGGGAACTGAGCAACTTCTCAAGGACATGGTGGGGATGAGAGGGATGAAGGACCCTCTTGGATGCAGGAGGATCACAAGGCTGCCAAGGAGTGGATGCAGTGTGGTGACACACAGCTACAAGGCTCGCTGGATTCTTCCCTCCATGTAGACTAGCAAAATCCAACCCCATCCCAGGGGAAAACTGATGGCAGCCCAAGCCTCACACCCAGCTCTCACCTCCCAGCTGAAGGTGGGATGCAGGGCATGGTGTCATGGCAGTGAGAACCATGGATGCTCTCATGGCTCCTACTCTTCCAGCAAGGGATGGTGAGACTTGGGAGGGGATGGAGAAAAAAAGAAAACAGGCAAAAAAATAAAGCAGCTTAAAGAGAAAATAATCCCCAGAAGAGATAAGGGCCCCCACCTCCCTTCCCCCATCTGCTGCGAAAGGATGATGATCTAAATTGTATTTCCTAGATGACACCGCACCGATCTGCCACCG
Source organism: Pandion haliaetus (assembly GCA_013401275.1). NCBI lineage: Eukaryota > Metazoa > Chordata > Aves > Accipitriformes > Pandionidae > Pandion > Pandion haliaetus. Next base: position 85,812 of record VYZV01001870.1, on the reverse strand, counting down.
GAAGCAGCGGTGGCAGGGCTCAGGATGCTGCCAGACCTCCTTCTTCCAGGGATGAGCCAGGTCCTTCCCCACTGGCACCCGCTGGCCAGTCACCACTGCCACCGCAGAGGAGCAGCGTGCCCCTGAGCTGCTGGAGCAGGCGTCCCTCCCGCTGCCCCACATCGCTCTCCCACTGCCTCTGCAGTCACATGTTTCCTTTCTGAGAACCAGGGGGGAAGGGATTTACCATTTCCAGTGCCTTTCTGCCTGTGTTTCAGGGAGGCTGAAAACAAGACACCTTCTTTCGGCTGCGTGTGGGTCTCTGCTCTGCAGCAGGCAGCCCCGTGGCCGAGCCCTGCGGCCAGCAGTGGAAAAGGGTGATGGAGAAGGGCACGATTGGGCTGTCACCCTCCCAGCTGTCACTGAGGACTCACATGAGTCAGGGTCAGGTCACAGCCTACCTTGGTGCATACGGGCACTGCGTGCTGACCAAGGCAGCGCAGAGGATCAAGAGGCCAGAAATCTGCACCCAAACCCCATCTGCCCACCCACTGACCCACATTACCCAGCATAGAGCCACCTCGCACAGACTGCCTTGGCATGCTCTTGCCATCAAGTGACCATCGACTTTGGTCTTAAACCAGCATGTGATGTGGCTTACTCAGCACTGTACGATCTCCAGGTGTACCAGCAATTCGCAGAACAGGATTATGAGGATCTCTGTCTGCACGGTATGGACTGTTCTCGGAGGGCACAAAATTGCTGGTACTCCCATTCCCCAGGTCCGAAGCCTCCTGGTCCTCATTTGGCTTTCTTCATTAATCATATTTGCTCCATGTCCCTCAGAAAAGACCATCTTCACGATTATTCTGCACTCTCTGATCAAGTTTCCCTCCTAATAAACATCATTTCAAAGGGCTTTTATCTGCAGGGTTGGCTGCCAATCTAATACTGCAGCCCCATTCTGTATTTGCTGAAAGAGCTGATAATGTCCTAAAAAGAATTAACATTTAGATGTTAGTCCTGTAACTGAATCCGAATCAAACAATGATGACTGTTCAAATGCCTAAAGCTACTCAGGGGTATTTTCCTTTGAGCTCTTCCAAGCTTGTACCAGGGGTAAGGAGCTTTCTAAAGATGCCTTTGTGAGCACCAGCTACTGAAACCCTTCTCCTTGTCCCTCCAGACACAGATACAATTATGCCCAGCTCCAGCACAAAGATAAAGGCTGAATTACAAGAGCAGTATTATGCTCCACAATCAGGGTCCTTGATTCCAATTGACAAGGAAAGCAAATCATGCGTGGTTGGTTTGCTGATGTTTCCACTCCTGGAAATTCATTCCCATCACAGGGGAAGAAATTAGTTCAATACAGAGGGTTACCTTTTGCGCTACCTCCCCAGATTGCTAAATTACCTTAACTTGTTGGCACATGAGATCTTACAAGTTACACAGGGTCAAACCTGGCCACCACTTGTATGGGATCTTTCTTTGCAGAAGGTTTAACTACCAGCTGCTACAGTTTCCCTGATAAGAAAGTGTTTTCTTACCTAGAACGGCACGGATGTAGTAGGACAGCTATTCAGAGGAGCTGTGCAACCTTTCTCTGGGGTAAATTCTTAAAAACATGTTAGATAAATATCTTCCAGGGTGATCCTGCAAGGGGAGATGTCTTGAGATCCCTTGGGAGATATCTTAAGATCCCTTCCAGACCTGCCTTTTGCTTTTATAGAGTAGTCAAAAAACAAACGAAACCAAAACCCCCTCAAATATCCAAACCCCAACCTCCAACCTTCAACTTACGCGTACTCCTCCCCCGAAGACAGGTCCTGCCACCCTGGGTGGGCTGCAGTACCCTCCTGCTAGGCTATCACAGAAGGTATCTTTCCAATAATACATTGAAGTCAAATCTTCAACTTAGTGTGATTCATCCCTGCTTCAGCGAAGTTCAACAGAGCATGATGTTTCACACTGGTCCTCAGGGCTTAAGAGATTTTCCACAAGAGGAAGGGTGTTAACGCCAGCATCCTAACAAGCAGTGACGTGGATAATTGTGCTCTATAGATCCAAATTCCTCTTGTCACTCCAGATGCAGAAGTGCCTTTTAGCATGCTCTTCAGGAAAAAAAGAGCCCTCCTTTGCTACTGGCAACCCAAAGGAGCCTGTCCATCAGCCCAAAACTCCTGCACAGAGTTTCTTCCATGGTCTGGAGATCCCTGAGGGAATCTGAGGGTGGCTCTGGTAGTGGAAACGACAACTATGTCTGCATTGTTACAGAGGCAAGAGGTCAGACTGATTCCTGTAATGGCCTTTAAAACCTCTGCCATCACACCACACCGAAAAATGCTGAGAAAAACGCCCTGAATGTGTGTGTGCAACATGATGTCCTCTGGGAGATGCAGCCTGTGCTGCATCCCTGGGTCAACCATTAACCCTTCCCAGTTAACACTTCATCTATCAGACCATTTAAGATGCCTCCTCAGTCCTTTCCCAGCTGATTTCTTCCCAGAGCTAAATTAGCTCAGGGTTAAAAAGAAATGGGTATTTTCTCCCAAACTTCAGCTGCAAGATCCTCGTTGCCATCTAACCACTACGCAAAAGGTCCCTCAAACATCTCTGTGTTTGCCTTGGTGAAAGAACCACAAAGGTCACAGTCTTTCCAGAGGACTTTTTGCAAGCACTGTCTTGGGAGCCCAAACTGGGGTGCTCACACAGAGGGGCAAAGGGAAGGACCTGCAGCATTTGGTTGCATTGCGAGTGACACGGTCACCCTCAAAAAGCTTAAACTGGCCAGACCACATTCGAGATGCTGTGAAAGCAGTTTTAAAAGTCCTCCTAGCTTTACGTCCTTGCAAAGAATGAAAAGGCAGATGGAGCTTGCTTCTCCCAGCAGCGAGTCAATCTGCCAAGGTCAAGGCACTTGCACAAGGTATTCAGACAGCTGGACAGAAAACAACTGGGTTTGCACCCAATTTTCCTGCCGCATTGCCCTGCTCTTCCTTGCGCACCCTCTCTTTGCCTAGCAAAGCGAGACAATTAAGGTGGTTGCACTTCTCCTGCAGACACATAGGCAAAGACCTGCCAAGGAGGAGTGTCTGAAATGGCCCCTCCGTCTGGACTCAAAAACCTCTGGAGATCAGCTTTGAGCTAGTGGTATTTTTAAATACAGCCAACCTGGACTTCTTGTGTGTCTCCTGGATTTCCAGCTCACGTTTTCAAGGGGCTTTTATCTACCACCTTGACAGCCAGAAGCTCTTTTTCTCCTGCTCTAGGCAATTCTCCTGTAATGGCAACTACAGGAGTTGGGGTTTTAAGGAAAGGCAGCCAAATCTTAGGAGGCTCTCAACACAGATCCTGACTTTGGCAGCAGCACTCCTTCGCCCACAGCCGAGATGCTGACTGCAGCTTGGGAGATGCTTAAGTAACCAACTGCAAAACTATCTATCAAATGATTCAAAGTCAAGGGCACAGTGGATGCAGAAGCAGCTATAACTCTCCTCAACAGCCCTGCCTATGCAGAGGACAGGCAATGGCAAATACCTTCATCCAAAGCCATGGGACAGACTGGGGGCAGCAGCACAGGAGCAGGGACAGCTTGTAGGATATTTCCTATAAGCACCCTGCTTATAGGAAATAGGTTGGGGTTTGCATTCCAGGCCCTTTAAAAATGATATTTTTATATATCTCATGCATTTTTTACTGGATTCTGAAGAGATGAAGCTCCTGAGACAGCTTTGTCTGTCCTTCTACTTTGAAACAAATTAGTCTGAAAGGCAGAGACCTCCCAGACAGCAAGTTCCTACAGATTTTATGAAGACCAGCACTTTGCTAGAGAAGACTCTAGTGAATGTCTGACTTGGGGAGGTACTGCACCCATACCAAGGAGGATCCCAGCGGCTCGATCCATGCCCCAGCCGTGGGACCCATACACACTCAGCACCCACGGAGCTCAAAATAAACCATGGCACGCACTAATGCCGCCCACCCTGTGGCAAGCAGAGGAAAGCAAACCACAGGTACTGCTCACTGAGTAACTTTATCACATGCCTCTCCCTTGCATGGGTTTGACCAAACACTGACAGCTCTAAAAATGAGCCTCTTTCTCCCCTGGTTTTACACAACCAGACTTTTGACCCCAGCACCCCAATGAGTGGAAACCTCACATCATTCTACCTTCCTCCAGTTGACCCCTCTGTTCACCCTGGATCTGCCTGCCCCTTCTCCAAGCTCTTCAGGACCAGAGGTGACCATCACCCCGTCCAGCACCCAGCTGAGATAAAAAACAAATTAACAGCAAAGAAGGGATATGACCCAAGATCCTAAAATTCTCTATTATAAACCTCACAATATTCAGATCCTACAAGAGGTCCTCATTTTAAGCAGGAACTGGTTCTTGTTCCCTTTTTCCCTTGTTCTCTCCAGAGCGCTTCAGTAGACTGGGTCTCACAGCAGCGTTACTATAACACAGGCAACAGCTACACTAACAGCTTAGAGCTGAAGTTTACAGAGCTTCCTTTACTCAAGGGGACTGCATTTTTCTAAGATTATATTATTACTTGGGCTGGTTGCTCAGTAATGCAACATCATTTCCCTTTTGGGTGGGAAAGTTCTCTCCTTGTCCTCGGACGCGAATGATTTCAGCCTGAAAGGATGAATGCGAACTCTGCATAATCGAAGAGCTATAAATGAACTGTGCCCCTTGCTGAAGCAGCAGGATGTTATGGTATAACACCTGGGCATTAAAAATATGGTGATGGGTGTACATGCATCAGCCGTATGTACGCAGAAAAGGGCGAGAGGGAAGGGTGGCCAGATGTGACAAAACCATTTTCTCCTGAGAGGCACCCACAGACTTCACTCTTTCACTGAGCCTGCGCTCATAGCCCTCTTGCATCTGCTCTGGATGGATATCCCAGCAAATGAACCCCTAATATTTATGGAAACAGCAAATTACAACGCAAATGTCACAAAACTGCTCAGAGAAATAAAAATTTAGATTTATAATCAGTTCTATTGCCGCTGAAAATTGGATTCTGCCTTTTACGCTCAGCCGATCAGCAAAGAAAAAACATATTGTATGACCTACATCTTCAATCAAATGTAAATAACAGGGCCTGTGGTTGGGGTATTAAGGCCTCGTGATGAGCTTGCTCATGAGCTACAGACTATGGATTTTGTAATGGACATTATCAGGGGAATATTATGAATGACCAACCTTTAATTTGCTTGGGGCACCTTCTGACCCTCTGACTGGTCAAACTGCCCCGAAAGCTTCTTTGCACCGTTGCAACAGCAGAAAGTCACCACAACAGGTGTCTGGATCTGGCCGTGACTCTTTCCAGAGGAGCTCTGTGCATGTCCGAGTGGATCAGCCCAGGCGCGAGCAGTGCTGTTCATCTGCACAGAGACACCCTGACCCTCCCAGACCCTCCTCACCCCCCATACCTGAGAAACTCTCTTGAAGTTACGTGGGGAAGCAAAGCCGGAGTCTAGAGGGTTTACACTGGCTGTCTATGATCCAACCAGCTCCAGATCATTTCTCCAGGCTATCTAGGAGGCTGCAGCCCTGCCCTGAGCACCCCACCTCCCTCCTGCCTCCCCACAGCAGCACAGACACAGGCAGAAAGACAGCGTTTTTGTGCTGCAAAGGGGCAGCAGGCTCAGCCATAGCTGAACCCTACCACCCTGTACCTATCCTTATTTTGGAAATGGTATGTAGCTGCTGTTGATGGGGAACCCACACCACCAGCCAGTGGGTCCTTCCAGCAGCAACTGCAGAAGAGCCGCAGACTTCAGTGGTGCCTTAGTCTCTACACCACAGCACTGAAACACTATTGTTACAGTGATAAGTTTTACTGGCTTGATTATCTTGTTAACTGTAATAGTTCCTTATTTTGTGCTGCTTTTTATTAGCTTGATGAATGCTTCATAAATAAAACCATCACAACCAGACTGATGCTACTAAGGCCTCAGTCCACTTCTGTACAGCCATAAGAGCAGCGAGCAGGGCCAGCAGCAGCACCCAAGCAGGCAGCCGGCACATACCTACAGTCAGCTGGACTTTGGGCTCCACTTTCACCCAAGGGACAGCTCAGTGCCTGGTTTGGTAGCTAGCGGCACACAGCAATCCCCTGCTCCTATTGCCCGGACACCTCCCAAAATCTCTTTTGCATGCAGGACTGCCTGAAACGCTGCGGGTTTGAAGAAGCAGCTTCACATTTCAGATGCACAGGCACAGTCCCAGCCATGGCAGCATCCCTTCGAGTTTTGCACTACAACCACATCAAGACTAACTGCCTTTCTAGCGTGGTACCACACCCCCTCCACTAAATGATCATAATCCTCTGCCATCTCCGAGAGATGTGATGGAGACATTAGCCTCCGCACAGTGCTCAGCTGCTGTGACATGCTCCCTGTGGATGAACAGGACAGAGAGGAAGGAGCTTGGGAGCTCAGTCACAGAGGGTTTCTGGCTGCCAGCCCAAAACTTGGGATCTGAAAGAGCAAGTGAAGGAAGCAAGTTGTCCCAGAAACCCCATGCTTCTCTAAACTCAGCAGTATCTGTGACTTTTGATACTGAAAGGAATATTCCCTGAGGAAAGCCTCCCTGCACCGGCAAGGCTGGCATCACCCCCTGCAGACACGGCAGCAACTGCCCATCTCCCGCATCCTCCCAGCCACAAGAGAAAATTAAAGCAAATTAAATTATCCCTCTGAAGTGGTGATGGCTGCTGCAGCAAAGGGCACTGCTGAACGGGCACAGGCTGGCTCTGGTGGTTTGCTACTGGGAAATTAAACTTTGCAGAGAGCCGAGTAACAGACTTTAGCTACAGCTATCCCTTTACCCGCTGTGCGCGGCTCACAGCTTAGCACTCGTGTTCTCTGCGTATGGAGGTGTAAATCAATATGCATCTCTATGTGCTCCCTGCCAGTCGGGTTACACGATTATCTCTTGGACTATATTCATTTACCACTTAAATATCATGCAAAGTGCTTTTACAGACTGATGCAAAGCCAGCCTGTCATTGCATGACCCTTGTTACCTTCAGGGGCTTGGGATAGGGAACGGGCAGGGAAGCTGAACTCTTATCTCTCTCCTTTTTTTTCTTCTCTTTTCTTTTTTGCTTTTAATTATGTACCCCAAAGGAGAAGAGCTAAATCTATACAACTCCAGGGACTTCACATTCTCAGCACACCGACCAAATCCACTTAAAGCTCACAGAGAGGAGCAGTGAAGAAGCCCAGGAAAAGAAAACCCTGCAGCCTATGGGTTTTTTGATAGCAATGCAGAGGCACAGGAGGCGATCCTTCTTTGTCCCCGTGCCACAGGGGGAAGAAGCATCCTTCCTGCACTGCCGGCGGTCACCTGAAATCCTATCATCAAAGCTAAACAGCAGCATGTTCTCCTCTCTGCATTGGTGTGACTGCACAGAGAGCCAGGCTTCTGCCCCGCAGGAGCCACAAAATCCACACTGTGAAATTTGATGCAGGGATTGAGGCAATACCACACTTCTGTGCAAATAGGCATCCTCATCATCTTCTTCCCTCGCTGCTAAATTTTCTTCTTCCACACACAGAAAGTTTCAAAGATAGAAAGTTTTAAAAAAAAAGTAAATAAATGCAGACTGTTCTGCCCCTCTCTTAGGGTTGGGAAGTTTCTCCTAGCAGTCAGCCTAAATCTCTGCTCCAAGCTAAGCTGATTGCTTCTCGGGTGATTTCACACCTTATTTCCAGGGCTCCCACTGGGGAAGCTGTGAAGAAAGGCAGCAGCTGGCACAGGAGAGAGGGAGAAAGGACAGAAGGCCAGACACAGATGGCAGAAAAGCAGATCAACTTCTCAGGGCAAGCCCATTGCCGGCAGCCCCGCGCTGTGCCGGGCGGCATGGCAGGGCATCAGTGTGGGTCAGAAGTAAAGGGAAAAGGAACACTGCAGAAACAGGGGGAGACCCCAGCCATAGTGACTTTGTCAGGGGCTCGGTGCCACCTCCACTGTCCCCGTGGTGCCACTGCAATTTTTCCCATTTTACAGATGGGAAACCTGAAACAAGGAGACCTGCAGGAGGACAGAGCTTGTAACCAAACCTCCGCCTGACCCAGGCTGGCGGCAGACGGTGCCCTTCGGCTCGCCAGCACCCATGTAAAACAGCTGTCAGGAGGAATTTCACAGAGGAGTTTGATGATGCTTTAACTCTGCTGTCACCAGTTTTCTCACTTCCTACTTCACCTATTTTTTTCCTACGTTCCTGTCCCCTGATTCAGCCTGTATTTTAAACAACACACGAAAGCCATCTGTCCTCATTTCTTCACCAGACAAGCCCACGGTGGGTTTGGCAGGGAGGGACCGGCAGATGTGGTCCAAGGCCCAGGCTGGCCAGGGAAGGCAGCTCCGCAGGGCAGCCCTGCTCCCGCCCCACTCCCTCACCCCACGCTTTGTGAGAGACTCAAAAGCCCCATTTCTACACCCACTGCCTCACCATCTGCTTGCTAAGCCCTGCCTAAGCAAGGGCTTTTGCCGCCTAACCTCAGACTCATTTGAAACGGAGATGTAATCTTCATTTCCACGTAGCGCCAGGGTGATGGGTTTACAAGAAACGTTTCCCGCCCTGCTTCAAGCAAGCGTTTTCAATGGTGAAAAACATCTCAGAGGGCCAGGAGCGGCAGTGAGGCAGGCAACAGGGATTTCTCAAGTGTCTACAGCTCAACCTGAGAGTGATTCAGGAGATCCCATCGGCTTGCTCCCATAACACCAAACAATTCCCTTGACTGACAAGCATAGAGCTGTAGTTAACAGCAAGTGAATCGCAGCTGTCAGGACCCAGCATAATTCATGATGCTGTTTGCTAGGGAGCGAGCTACTGCCGGGCTATTCATCACTCCTTCACGACGTGTCCCCCTTTCCTTCTGGATGGGGTTGACGTGATTCACGAGCACCTGTAGCTGCTGAGCACGGGCTGCACAGAGCAAAGCCTCTGCTGCTGAGCCAGGCGGCCAGACGCTGGTAGCCAGACAAATGGCTTTTCCAGCATATGGACAGATAGTTCAAGCTTTTCAGACTCTTAACAAAGGAAATGCATTCCTCTGCTGACTCTCAGGAGTCATCAAGGTCACAGGAAAAGATGCCAGATCGAAAGCTGAGATGAAATTAAATAGTTTTTTCTGTCCACCGAGGAATTTGCGCAGCTCTCATCAAATAATAGGCAAGCACTTTGCTGGAAAGTTGCAGATTTTATCTTCACAAGTTTGATAGCAGATAAGACAGTATTATTCTCTCCTGGTTTGGAAGGCAAACTGACACTTGGGGTGGCACAAAGAAGTGGCTGAGCTGGCAACAGACCCAAATCTCCTTCATTTCAGTGCAGTATCCTAGTCACCAGTCTGCTCTCACACAAACACTGTTAGTTAGGAGTTTTCTAATCCACTGCAGGGTACATTCCAGTCAATATCCCCAACTATACATTTGGTCTAGTGGGGATACCTCTTACAAAGGCATGCTTTGGGTTTGTGAAAAAAACTAAAATGTTATAAATGTAGTTTTGTCACATTTCCTGAAATTGTATAGCTCCATGAAAGTAAACTTAACCCCAAGTACCAAAGCATGATATTCTCTCCACTTCAGAAATTAAAAGATGAAATTTGATGGTCCAGCTCAGGCAGGTGATCAATCCTAAAACCTACTTAAAACCTACACAGGACTAATTTGACATATTGGTTTTCTTTATACCACCTGCAGATACCCAGCACTTTCCAAACCCATCAAGAATTAGTCATCCTTAGAGCTATGTGTCTTATTCAGTGAGGTAGTGAACCAGTTTACCAGGTGACACTTGAAATGAGCCCTGCTTGTTCTGGGAAAAATATGATTTATCCTGCGCTGAAACCAAATTCAGTGTGATTTGTAAAGCACCAAACTAGTCACTGCTCCTGAGAAAGACACTGTAGATGTGGTGTGCAAGGAAAAACGCTACTTTATACATGACTAATCAGACCGTCTGTAGGCGACGCAGAGGGAGAGGGTATTTAGAGAGCTGATAGCATCTGTCCCCACACCTGGACGTGGGTCAGCACCTAAGGTGGAATGAGAGCATGTCTGGAGACAAGCAGTAGCCAACACAGACCCTGAAGACCACCTACAGGAGCCACTGATTTCCCACCTGGGAAGCATTTTGGTGGGTGGATGCATGTTGGCCGTACCCCCCCGGTACCCACCAGAGCCTTCCTCAAGTTCCTCTGTGAAGCTTCCACCGCTCACCTTCGAGTCCGTCCACGCACCTACAACCCGTTTACAGTTTCCCACCCACGATTCCCATCCCGAACCTTCACCCCACTTGAAGCGCTTGCCGGTACCACAACGGGCTGGGCAAAATTAAAAATGGAGAGGGTTTCGGGGGGCGGGGGCGGGGGGGGAGATTGTTGCACTTTGCAGCCTGGGTGATGCCGGGATGCTCAGCAACCCTCGGTCGCGGTGCGGTGGAGAGGGCACG
>VYZV01001870.1:12242-69057 GCA_013401275.1 Pandion haliaetus | reverse complement strand
AGAGGGGAAAAAAAAAAAAAAAAAAAGAAGAGTTTGAGCTAAGCAATGGATTTAAGGAGCTTGGTTCCCCCCATGCAGACTCCTAATGGGACACATAGGCAGATCCTGGGGGATGATGACAATTTATACCAACTGAGGAGCTGTCTCTCAATGCCAATATCACACTAAAACTTCACTTTTCTCCTGCCCATTCTTAGTCTTGACTATTTGTGCTGCAAGTTTTCTGAGGCAGAAGAGTCTGATTTCCAGACTTGTTTAGTGCTGTGGGATCACAAACGCAGCATGAGCTCCCAGGCAATACTGCAAGGCAAGTAATAAAATATTTATCCTCCACTGCCTTCTGCGCTTGTATGCTCTGCAAAGGAAGCCATCAAAACTGCAGCCACCAATTTACAGTTGGAGTCTTCAAAAGGAACAAAACTGAGCTGTTACATCCACATCTCTCTCGAAAAAAAATGTTTTCACACCCTGACCCATTGCAAAACATTTTCATTTCTTACATAATAATAAAAAAATCAAACTTCCAACTGAAAGGGAAAAAATTATAGATTATAACAAAGCTTATATGGTATAGAATCATAGACTTGTTTAGGTTGGAAAAGACCTTTAAGATCATCGAGTTCAACCGTATTAGAAGACAGGAGGGCCTTTTCATGATGACATTAACCAAGCTGCAACCTTTAACAGGACATATGATGCTTAGAGCTGGGACCCAAACCCACCTTCAGGGAACCTGAAGCTTCATGAAAGCCTCAGCATCTGGAGTCACAGCCTGGCTCCTGGCGGGGTGAAAGCAGCACATTCCCACGCACAGCAGCAATCCCCGCTCACATTTCTTCCCTTCAACCACTAAATGCGAAGCTGGTAAATTCCTACACCTAATTTCACCCATTTTTTCAGAGTGCTACAGAAGCTACAGACGTTTTGACATGACACGCCAATCTTTGGCAATGCAACTACTCTTTCTTTCTCACTGGAAAAGCTTCCTTGATGTGCAAAGCCCTGCAAACCCGTACGGCCTGAACTCATTGAGTCTCCAATGCTACCAAGCCTTTGGGGTTATCAGTATTAAAACAAGGCTTCCCTCCACTCTTACTGTTAACTACATCAAAGCTAATGCTCCGGGAAAAATCAGCACATCCCTTTTCAAGCATTTAACAGGAAAGTTGCTCTACTCATAACCTGTAACAGCAGCAAGGAAACCAGCCCTGTGCGAGGCATTGCTCCCTTGCAGCTACAAGAGGAGGAAAGGAGAGAGTGCCCATACTTACTGGCTGGTGGAGGGAGCTGGTACCTGCTGCGCTGGTGGTGCCAGTAGAGAAGGTGGCAGTTTCTCCAGCAGCAGCACATGGAGCCCGAAGACCAGAAATCCCCGGAAGGATGTGTTCTGCAGAGCATCTCCTCCTCTGCCAGGCCACAATAGCAGCTATTGCCACCTGGCACCAATGCCAGCCCTGCAGCTGCCTTTTTCCAGAAATACTGAGGCACGACCCATCCCTGCACCCCAGAGCCCTCCAGACATCCTCCCACCAGGCCCCCGCACAGTGCAGTGCCTTCCTCCAGCAGCTGGCGGCGGCTTCGCCAGGGGACAAACACAACCAAAATTGTTCCAGAGAATATTCAGATGCAAAGGGCTGCTGGAGCTAAAGGGGCAGGATGGTGGTGGCAGGGGAAGGGGACAGCTGCTGCAGACTTAGTTGGCTGAAAGCAAAGCTGTGGGGCACCTTCCCAATACCGCTAGACCAAGGGAGAAGCTGCTGGTATTTCTGGCCCATCATGCCCCAGTTTTGGGGATGAGCAGGGACCGCAGTGTCAGAGAGGCAAACACTCGCCACCACCAAGTCATCCAGCTTCAATCAGCACAGCTTCTCAGCGAGGTACATGGCCAAGGAACCTTCCCCATCCTCCCTCTCTGGGAAGTTAACCCAGGAATTTCTGCCCATTAATCACTTCGTGCCATGCTCTGGGGTTATCTTTTGTACAAGCTACAGAGAAACACAGGGCTGGGCAATCCCTGTCTTGGGAGGGAAGACACCCCGCAATATTTTGATGTGATGGGACTTTATGAAATACAAGATTTTACAGTAATGGCATTATGGTTGTGTATCAAACTGTAACAGGGGATAACACAGCACCATGCGGCTTGCCAGTGGCGGATCAGCACCATGGAGTGTTTGATGTTTGCACAACAGCAGTAGCTGCCAAGGTCAAGGATGCTACAAAGCACATGGAGCGCTCTCTGGAGCCACTGGTCCCAGGGAACCCAGGGGAAGCTTCAGCACAGAGCCACATCCCCACAACAGATCCAGACTCTTCGGAATCCAAAGGCAAAAGACAATGGAAGGGAGGAGCCCTGGAAGGAGCATTTCCAACACAGAATGATGTGACTTGAGGTGGCTGAGAGCTGGCCACACAAGCATAACTTCCCTCTTGCCTGTATTTAGATTATTAAGGTTAAAAACACTTAGTAAAAGACCTGCAACCTTGAAAAATGAAAATGCTTTCTGCAGTGCGCAAGGATTGCTCTCTTCTTCATCTCAGCAGAAAGCCTCCTTTGCTTCCCTTTGTAAGAAAACTGGAAGAGCCAAAGCTGCAGCTGACAGACAGAGAGTCCCCCCATGGCTGGTAATGCCAGGGCAGCGAGCGCTGGCAAGCAGAACGGTGGTCAAAGGCATCGAGTGTGCCTACAGCAAGCACGGAGAGGAGTTCCTTGTGCCTCAAGCTTTTATTGAACAGAAGGAGAAATAAATAATCTAAAGGCTGAAACAATCAGAGACGAAAAGAAGGGAAAAGCAGTTCTTTCCCCATCTTTGTAGCATCAGAACTGATTTGCGGTGCTGGGGCTTGCCTCAACCCAGAGCCCTCACTCATGCCTCTGCAGGTCTCTGCTATGACTGCTGCCTGCAGGCAGGACAGTGTTCCACAGAGGGGTTTTTCCCTGGGGAGCAGAAGCGACAGTGACAGGGGTGTCCATGTAAGACCTCACCCCACCCCACAGCCACTGCCCACCAACTCTAAGGTCTGCATGGGAAATCCTGCAGCATCCCTGCCTGAACCTCCTGCATCCCAAATCATGGCAGTGGGAGAAATGGCTCCTTGTGGCAGCTCACTATGGGATGGGCTTTAAGTAAAATACGCAAAAATGAGGCTGAACATATTTTGTTAAGGCACTTCTGAATCATCTGTCCCTTCAGCCAGGAGATGCTCTGTTTGGACCCAGCTATGTTGTCAGGTCCCAGGTGTCATGTCAGAAAGGATGTGGGAAAACACTATGAACAGCTTCTAAGACATCATTTCACAGTTTTACAGTAGAGGTCATTATACTGCATTACTGCATTTAAATGTGCGATTCCAGTTGTGAATATATTTCATAATCTTCTTGCACTTGCCACTGATTCTGGCCTATTGTCTAATGCCTTAAAGTACTTTCTAAAACCTTGGTAATTGAAATGCTGAGGTAGAAAATTACTGTATTACAAGCAGGCAAATTCATGCCGAGAGAAGTGAATTGACCTGGAAGGTCACATCCATCCACGGCACAGCTGGGAGCGGGGTGTTGGCTCCTGCTGCCGAGGTCACAGCTCCCAGGCACAAAGCATCCCTAGTCACCCAGAGGACATTTGAAATGGGGTGTTGTAAGCTTTTATAGTGCCAACAGTCTTTAGAGCTCAATAACGCTTGTAATTGAATTATTTAAAAGGATTATATTGTCCTCACTAACTTATCACTTCCCCGGACTGGCCCTTTCATTTGCATTTTTTCCCCCATTTTGGATAAGACTTGAAACCCAGAGATGTAGTTTGCATAAACAAACAAGCCTCAAATATATAAATAACTATTCACATCCTTTTCTTATATATTCAAGTATTTCACAAGGCACTGTGGCAGCCATCAGCACTTCTAAATGCTTTTTGAAGTGATGGCTTGATTTTTTTTTGTGTGTCCTTTAATGGAATTGATTCCCAAACTCCTCTCTGCTGATAAGCGAGGACTGGTGATAGCGGTCCCGTGAGGCAAAGTCTGCGTTCTCCTCAGTGAGCTGCGTGGTCTCCATGCCAACTGTTGCAAAGGACGGTGTCACCACAATCTGCTCCTTGGGAGATGGCCTTCTCCTGCAAACAGAAAAGCAGAGGCACCTGCATCACCCCTTGTTTGCCATCCAGTAGCAGCCATGCTCTTGGCTGCACAAACAAGGCAGGCCGCTTCGAGAAGAGGCTAAATCCTTCTCAGCACCCTTAGGAGGCATAGAGCTAATCTGAAAGCATTTTTCTTAGAAGGTGCAAAAAAGTATACTCCCTTACCCCAGCAAACACTGGAAAATATGCATTTTTTAAACAAATAAGTTTCCTCTTTGGACATTGGCTATGGCAAACACTTCCCACACCGTGCAGGAGAATAAGGAGCATGAACCATTTCTAATGAAAAACACCCTTCTTATAGTTTCCTCAGCTTTAGCGTACAATTATTTTTGTAACTCTTTTAAACGAAAGAGGAGGTTTTCCTGTAATCTCTTTATCCTAGAGGCTGATTTTAAGAAAACCTTAATGCACATCTGCAAATCAAAACTGTAAGAGCTTATAGCACTGACTCAGACCTCGTTGAGCACCTAAGAGCCTTAGAAGTGTCAAAGATCCTTGGTTGCCTCCAACTCTCTTGCAGTCTAATGGGATTTCTCCTTTACCTCCAATTCATTAAAATACCTGGCTTGGATTTCAAGGAAACAAAGCTTAGGAAAAACCTGTAAATGACTTCAATACAATTTTTTTGCAGCATAAGAATGATGGGCTTCAAAATTGCCCACCCGACCCCCAAGCAGAGACAAAATTGTCTTTCTGCCAACATGAGCAGGAGCCCTGGCATTAGGATAAGGCAACCAAGCGGGCTGGCTGACCCAGAGATTGCAATCTTTTAGGAGAGAGAAATAGGACCAGTTTCTGCCTTGGGCACTTGCCAGCTCCCCACTCAGCCCTCCTCAGCAGGGTCTTTGCTTATCGATTGCACTGATCAAAGGACTAAGGACTCTGCCGGCCTCGTAACCCACAGGATAAAATCCCCCTGCAACAACAGCACCTCCACCCACGAGAAGCAGCATTGCCTCTCCGAAAGGGATAGTTTCTCCTTTCCACACATGGTAACTCTCCAAGAAGCCTCGCATCTCAACCAGCCTCCTGTGGGGAACCTCTGATAACAGGCAGGAGACAGGACTGAGATGCACTGAGGGACAACCTGCTCTATCATCATAGCTGCACCAAGCTAAAATGACCTGCCACGAATCTGCCTGGGCGCTGAGGTGGAACCGGACAGACAAGTGTCTGGGATACGAAGGAGTGGGGTCTAACTTACTGAGCCATGAGTAATTCTGGCAGTGCTTCAGCATGGCCCCATGCACCCTGTTCCCATTCTTCACCTCCTCGCCTTTGGCTTGGGCTCACATCACCAGTCCAGCAGACATTGTGAAAAAGGGTGGGGAACAAGCCCTTACTCCAAATGAGATATGCAGAAAACACAGTGCACACCCTCTGCACCCCGTCGCTCTTCCTCTTCTGGGTAGCCTAGCCTGGGCTCTCATCCCCTAACGCTTAGGCAAGCATGCAGCTGTGCACAACTGCCGCGAGAGGCAGCAGTAGCTGTGTGAACAAAGCTATTCATGGCAAGAGGTGTGCAGGACAGGTGGGTTTTCAGGGACCCAGTCCCATACTCAGAGACATCCACTGGTCTGGTAGAGAGAGGGATGGATGTGATGCAGGAGAACCGACTTGTCTGTTCTCAGCCATGCCACAGACCTGCCGTGGGGACCTAAGAGAGGTCTGTCACCCCCAGCTTCTCTCCCAAGCCACCTCTGCTACCAAAGGCATGTGGCCATGTTATAGGGACTGTGGGCAGAGGCAGGAGCTGGCAAGACAGGCATAGGCATGTGCCAATGTGCTTAAATGCCTGGACTTTCATTTCTTTTAAAGGAGCCACCGAATTTGCACATATAACACATGGCAGCTCGTGTTGTGCAGTCGTTACTACAGTGTTCACCCACCGCAACTAAAAAGCAACCCAACAGATTGAGAACCTCAAATCCCATTGCATTGCACAGAGGCAGAGATGGTCACAACCTGCTATGGGAAACCCAAACATGATGGCATTAATAATTAATAGGATCAAAACAGATTAACAAAACTAGTTAATAACCAACCAACCAAAACCCTTAAGGTCTTCTCAGAAGGAAAAGCCCAAGACAATGCTACTGCAGTCCCATGCAAACTCAATACTGAATGGTTCCTTCACCAAAAACCTTGTTTATTGTATCTGCCCCATAGCTATTGCAGCTCCCCCCCCAAAACTTCCTCTTTCAAACTCGAGCACAGTTGCCACGTGTGCCTGTTCCACCACTACCACAGTAATTCGCTTTCACTGGATGGTGGGTGGAAGAGATGGAGTCCCCCATTTCTCATTTCCTACCAGATTTTCCAGTTCAATCTGAGCCATAAAAGTTGAGCACAGACCTTTGGCGTAAGATAAAGCTTCAGGCACCAAGATACGGTTATCAGCTTGACATGTCCATGCACAAGGCAGAGGACGCTCCTGCTGCCCCACTTACATGGCCAGCCATATGCTAGGCTAACAAGAGCAGTTATTTTTAGCATTAAGTAAGAATAACTTTGAGTATGCTGGAAGGGCCAGACAGACTGCTTAAGGTAATAAGCAAGTCAATTCTTCCACCCCTTTCTGTGCACATTAGTGGGTCACGGGAACAACGAGCACTGCGTCAGTCACTGCCAAATGACTGGTACCAACCTGCACGAGGTGATCAAAACCGACTTAATCCAGCCAAAGAAACTGAAATTCGCTGCTGCTCCTACAGAGAAAAGGCATGAGAAGTCAGTATGCTGCTAATTCTTTCATAATAGCATTACGCCATTGAATTTTTGCATAAAATCTCAAACCAACATGCTTGTTATTAGCCTTCAGTACTCAAAGATTTTGTGATGGTGAGAACACTCCTGCAGTCTTCCCACATGCTGTGGCTCTCAAACAATTGTCAAGAAATGAACCCAAATTTCCCATGGAGAACAGCAATCCTTTCCCAGACCAACAGCTTGTTAAACCCCAGTAAAGCCGCAGCAAAGTACAGACACCAGCTCCAGTACCTTTTCCTCCCTGGACTGCAAAGATCATTCCCACTGCAGGGATGGGGAGATGGGAGGAGCCATTCAGCTGACCTCAGCCAAGGTGGCTGTGGTCTCACCATTCGTTCCCTCTTGTCTGACCCCATGGAGAGCTGGCTTAGCTTATTACACCAACACTACTTTTTTCTGATTTCTCTGTAGAGTTAGTTCCCTGCACTGGCTCACTGCAGGGGCAGAGAAGTGCTGGAGCTGGCAGCAAAAGCAGCAGGAGAAGTTTGTGGTGAGGCACAGGGAGGAGAACAGAGACCCGGCAGCGCCTGCTGGATTTGGCTTAGGCTCTTAGGGAAGAAGAGAGAGCAGAAGGGACATGTTGAAATCCCAGAGCATTTCTGCTCCCAAGGTCTTCATCTAGTCTGTAATCCAGAGCATCTCACAAGCCAGTGTCTCCCAACCTTTCTAGACAGAAGGATCGTTCAGTCCTTTGGAGAACAAACTCACAGATCATTGGATGCCATGCGACCACAAAATAACGTTCACTCACAGCCAAATAAAAATCAAGCTGAACTTTGAGTGTTCATTTCTAGTTTTTTCTTTGCCATGCATTGTTTTATTGTATGCATGGGAATGCACGTGCAAAAGAAACCAAGAAAAAAAAGTTTAATCATGCTGCTATTTCTCATATCACCTTCCCAAATCCTCTACACACTAAGAAATCCTTTTTAAAGTCATTTTTGGTAAATATTTCAAAAGCAGATAACAGACATATAATATAGAGAATATACAAAGGCAAAGAAAACTCCAAAGCCTGAAAACATTGTGTTTAGTTTAAGGTGTTGGGGCTGTAAAAAACTTTGTTAAAACTTAGATGTATTTCAAAAGATACAAATTAGGAAGTACTACCCACAATCTCGGCTCTTTTCTACTATCCCATACAGATACATAGAAATGAAGTCACTTGAGTAGAGAAGAGATGAATTGTTGAGCAATGTTTTGATGGTTACTGAGTGACAACTAGTTTTTGGTTTCTCATTGTCTGGGTTTCTGAAACCTAGTACCTATTTACCTAGCATCTAATAATCTTTCATCTAAATAAACCCAGGCAGCTATTTCTGCATTGTCTAAAAGACATATGAACTCAGACTCTTTTGACTTTTCTTATCTTGGACAAAAAATTGCACATCCACACGTGAAGGTACTTAAGCATGCATGCACCTAGGTATGGATGTATGCACAAGTACGTGTGTACGCGCACACTGTGTGCGTATCGCCCTCTCCCTTCAAAGACACAGACCAATGCAAACCCCTCCTGCGGCTGTGCCAAGGAGCTGTAGGCTCTCATGAGCTGCTTTCTGAATATGCTTCACTGTTTAATTTTTAAGTTGTTTAAGCCGATCACATGCACAGACCTTTCTAATGCCTTCTGCCCAAAAGTATTTTCCCAGATTATGTTCCCAACATATTCAACCTGTTTAGTTGTGGAATCAAAAGGCTCTCTTGTTCCACAGTTATAAATGCTGAGATTTAATGAGATACTCATAATAATTCCCATTTTCCTTAAAGTTTTCTCAGGTGGGTTTAGATTGATTAATTAAGTTTATTAAAACCTATTTACAGCAGATTTTTCTCATTGCTGTGATACATTTACAATCTGCCATCCCTGTTAAGTCTTAGTATTAGTATCTGCTTTAGCCATTTAAAGTACAATATAATAAAGCAATAAGCACAACGTTCAAACTATCAAACCAATGCTAGTTACAGTTAGAATCCAATATAAAATTAAAGAGTCAGAGAGAAAATGTATTAAAACTAGCAATGAAACAAAACCTCATCATTCACGGTGTCACCGGCATATTAAACACAAGAGTCTCAATTCCTAATTAAGTTAAATTAAAGCTTAATGAATTTTTAAGCAGATTTAATAAGAGAAAAAAAATACTTACCAAGGGGGAGTCCTGGGCTCACTTGGCTGATGTAGAAATACAGAATAACCGCTGCACCAAGGCTGACAAGGGTGTAGATCCACTGAATGACAAACATTATGATGAGGGACACGATCGCCTGTTGGAAAGACACAGATTGTAAGATAATACAGAGTCCGTAAGATAATACAATGATGACAATCTGACAGTCCTTTTTCTGCAAAGCCCAGCAGCTCCATTGACCTCCTGCTCTGGCCCTGTGGGAGAGCTGGCAGTGCAGTGCCCGGGGAGGACTGCTCACCTTCAGACACAGCCTGACAGCGGGTCAGCAGTTTGTTCCTCAACCTGGCAAGATGAGCATGCACTGCAACTCTAATGGAAACTCTTTAATAACTGAGGCAGTGCTGGGGCTTTCAAGCTGTTACGAAAGCATCAGTAAATGCTCTTTTTTTTTTTTTTTTGCCAGAAATGCTGCACCTTGGTTTTATATGCATGCAACACCAGTGCTTTGATGGCATCTCCGTACCTCTGTCTTTCTCAGGGTCTTCCTGGGAGCATTGTGTAAGAGACACGCATAGCCAGGACCCAGGATGCAGCCACTCAAAATTATCCTGATGAGCGTTTCCTTTTAGGTGTCTCCCTCCTAATGATGTCCCGGGATTGGGACACAACAGAGGCTCTCCTTGCACAAGACCTGCTGCACAGCCCAGGTCCTGCCCACGGGAGGAATGATGCTAGCTTCAACCACGTGGGCAGATGGATGCTCCTGGGCACCGGTGGCTGAGGCCAGTGGTGCAGCAGGACCCCTGGGGAACCACGTCACCTCCTGCCTGCAAACCACTCCACTGTGCATAGCTTTTGGTCACACATAGACCATTTTCACCCAGTGTTATCTGAAAAGATTTGCATCTGGCATGGCTGAGGTTTCTTGGTAATGAGGTTCCCATGTTATAGGGAGCCTTGTTTGGTCTTACTGTTAAAAAGGCAGGACAGCATAGGTTTACAGTGTCATCTTCAGCAGCATGGCGGTAGCTTTCAGGGAGCTACCCTGAGCCCTAGAGGCAGCGTGGACATGAGGTCTCTGCTTGGGCTACTCCCAGAGGAGTATCCCAAGGCTCCCCAGCTCAGGAGGTAGATTTGGCTCAAGAGGCATATGCATGGAGGCAGGGGTAGCATCTTCACAGGCCAGGTTAGGAACAGCAAGGGACAGCATGCAAAGAAAGAGCTAAATGCGTCCAGATTGACACAACCGATGAAGCTCAAAGAGAGAGGGCAGAGGGGAAAGGAGCCAGGATGAATAAATGCGTCTGATTTTTGCTTCTGTGATTTTATTTTGCATCGTGGATCCCTTCTCAACCTCCTCCCAAGTCTGATTATCGACAGGAAACCAAATCTGCTTTAATGAACACGTCAGTCATCTCCGCAAGCAAATTCCCCCATGAAGGCAGAGAGCTGGCCACTCTGCGATGACACACGCTTGGAAGCCACATTAGTTACCAAGCCCAGTGACAGTTTCAGTGCACAACCTCCTAAAGATGCCATTGCTAGAGGAGCCTCCACATCCATCCCACCCTGGTGCTGCAGTCTAGGGGGACCCCTCGCCAGGAGCTGACTGCTGGCAGCAGCAGCACCGAATTTGAAAAGTAGGTGTCAAACTCCACCTGAGGATTAAACTAAAAGGGTTCACTGTGTTGTTCAAGTGGGTTTGTTACATTTTACGCACACCTATGAAATTCCCATCCATGCAGCAAAGCCATATGGGTCATCTATTATGCATATCTGACCCTTTTCCCTGTCATCTGCCCAATAATCCATCTTCCCAAGATGAATTTAAGCATCTTAAACCCCTCAGTGGCTTGAGACAGAAGCTATTTGGAAGTTATTTATTCTTTAAAGTAACATGCGGGAGGAATGCTCCACTTTACTCCCTCAAAAGATGGAATTTCACAGCCGGGCTGCTGGTATCAGGAGGTCAGCACTAATGAAACCCCACCCTGAGCTTGCAGAAATTGGCTCATAAATAAAAGCAACACAGCTTTGGACCTGATGTCTCACTCCATCCCATGGCAAGAAAAAGCAGGCTAGCAGACAGTGAAAAGAGGGACACTGATTTTTAACCAGCCAGACATGCATCTCTGAAGTCCCAAGATGCCAGACTTCAAATTTGTATCTTTTTGGTTTGGGTTGGGGTTTGGTATTTTTCTGTTGCTGTTGTTTTAATTAGTATGCCATCTGGCTTTCTCTGAATTTGAATGGCTGGGTGCACGGTACCTTGAGTGCTTAATTCAGGTGACCTGGAATACTAGAAACAGAAGCCATTTTAAAGTACTGGAGTGCATCTACACTGCAGCAAGTGAGGAATTTCCTTCTGTTTTCTACAATCACAAACCTGCACTCAAAATAAAAGACAATTACTTACACCAGCAAAGGAAACCCAGTGGTTGCAGAATTTGGAGTAGAAGGATTCTGGTATTTGCTGAATTCCCAACTCTGGATTTTGTTGCTTTATAGATGAATCTACAGGGGAAAAAAAAAAGAAAAGAACAAAGAAAAGAAAAAAGAAAAGAACAAAGAAAAGAAAAAAGAAAAGAACAAAGAAAAGAACAAGAGACATTAGAAAGGAGTTAAAGTGGATTTTTTTTCTCCTGCTTTACATTACCAGATTCCAGAAAACCAAAGCAGAAATTCTAGCTAACAGCAGGGTATGGCAGAGTTACACCAAAACCTCGAAAATGAAAACAAAAAAGAAGTGCAAGAAAAAAGCAAAGTTGCCAGCTCTGGTGCCGAGTCCATTTGAAGGCCACACCTGACTATGTCTGCCTCAGCTTCCCTATTTGCAAAAGAGAAATAAAGCTTTTCTCCATTAGAAGGGTTTACGAAGCTTAATTGACTAACGCTGATAAAACACTACAGCACTGAGATGACAAACTCCTAGGAAACACGTGGTATCAAATACGCGTATCACCAACAAAACAAATTCAGACTCTTAGCTGTGCATGTTGAATTACAGGCTCCACCTGTGGCATGGGGACCACTGCAATTTGATAGCCTGTGTTTTAGACTCGCATGGCTCCATCCCTCCTACCCCGCACCAGGATGAAGTAAATGCCAAGATACACTCAAAACCCTTTCGATGTACAGCACTAAAAGCGCATGTGTAGAATAATGAGTACACCGTAAACAACCCTACACTAAATATAGTCCTGTCTGTTTTCCTGTGATTAATCTTCCATAGGAAATTGCATTGGAACTTCTCCTGTGATGCACTGCGATGAACTCTACCCTCACCTGATATTATTGCTATGAATCACCGAATGACAGCCCTGTATAAAGCTAGTTTCATGCCTGCCTTCAGGAAAGCACTGGGAGGACCAAGGTTATAAACCATTCCTCTGTGAGCATGGAGATGTCCACCTCCTACAGCCCTTACCTTCTCCCCTCTGGTCGGCGAGTGGCGGCACCTCGCTGCAGAGCTGCTCCCCCTGCTCCAGCAGCCCGGGTGTCTGCTGGGCATCCACAGTGTGTGATGAGCACGGACCCACGTCACGCCGACAGCCCTGCTCAGCCAGGTCCTGCCGGCTCTCGTTGTGGGGCTCTGCGGTCTCATCCCAGCTGTACTGAGCCAAGGGAGCATCGTGATGGAAATCCAGGAGAAAGCTGTCTTGTAATGTCTGCTTGGCTGGCTTCTTTGCCTTCTTTTGTTTGACCTTTTGGGTTAAATTCTCGGCTCCTTTTTTGCAAGTACCTTGCTCACTACGAAAAGGTTTAAAAAGCTGGTCCATGTCTTTTGTGAATTCCAGCAAGGTGCCATTTGATCTCCTTTGAATTACTCCATCTCCTGCACGGCTGGAGGGCTTTTTGAAAATTAAACGCTGGGAAGAGTGAGCAGGTCTAGTGTTTTCCATCTGGGTCTCGTCAGGTTTCTGCTGAACGTTGTAGCTCAAGGAGACCGAGAAATAGGAATAGTCCACAGCAATATACGTCAACATGAAGTTGATGGTGACTATGGGAGCAAGAACATTCACTTGCCCAATGAAGACGAAAGCCATGGTGATGAGACTTGTTAAGCAAATTGCAGCCACTGGAGTCTTGTTGGGTCCCTTCTAGTTCATAAATAAATCAAACTTACATTTAGATTAATAACCATGAGCCTCACGGTGAGGATTCCCCACTTGCTCAGCTGCCATGGGTGGTTACCTGGGTGGTCTGCAGTACCCCCTTAGTCACGAAATACATGCATCCATGTGCAAGCAGAGGCTCACTGGCTTAATAAATTAAAGAACAGGCTGGAAGCCAAAAGCTGCTGAGCTCCCACCTCACCTCTGAGCCTTACTCAAGCTTTGTCTTTGGAAAATTCATCCACTCTCACTCTGTATCTCTGTGGTCATTAAAGCAGCAATAAACCTTCAGAAAGATTTGTGGGGCTTACAGGAAGTCTGGCAATAAAATGTGTTAATTAGAGTTAACTGTTCATCTCTAATTCCTCTACAGCACTCTGCATCACTGCCTACCCGAAAGGCTCCCGCAAGCTGTTGTTGGAAAGGCTTTGGCTGCCAGAGTCAAAGAAGCTCTGCCTGCATGGAGCAGTGCCACCTTCACATCAGCAGCTTCTGGCCTTGCCCTGACAGGAGGCTGGGCTAAATCCATGGTCCGATGAGCCTCTGCACTTGGGGTTTCCCTCCTTTCATCCACCCAAGCTGCGGCAGGAGGAAAGCAGCAGAGGGGATAGGCAGCCAAGGGTGCTGGAGGGTGGGAGTCAGCCCCCAGCGATGCCAGGCATGTGTTGGAAAGGCAGACAGCCAGGAGAAACACTGCCTGCTCTCCTCCTTTGGGGTGCGGTGAAGGCAGGGAGAGGAGGAGAAAAAGAGAGACAAAGCAAAGGGCATCAGGAGTAGAAAGACTTGAACCACCAGCTCATGAACTTTAATCCCAGGTTTAATGTGCCCTTCCTTGGACCAGGCACTGTCTTACCGTTTCAGTACCCAAGAAGCCTGTGCAGGCTGCGTAAAGACCTCGCTGGAAAATATCTTACAAGATATCTTACGAAATATCTTAGGTTTTCACTTATTGCATGTTCTTCTTCAATAAACACGCAGCTCAAATGGAAACTATTTCTATTTCCTGACTCATTTATTAATAGAAAAGGGGACTAGTTCTGGACTTTATGCCTTTTCACAATGAAATCTATGAGAATCCCCTATGAGATGGGAACAGTTGGGATGATCTCAGGATGCCTCTGGCTTGGGTTTAACTCTACAGAAAACAATTGTGTCCTTCCCATCAGCTGGGCTTGTGGTGACTACACCATTTTCTTCACCCTTGGAAAAGAAGAACTGATGTGGAACTGACGTGGAACAGTTAGGGTAAACTAAATTTATTAACTCTTCATAAACCAAATCTAAACAATTTTCAAGGTGGCAGAGAGAAGGAAGGGGGAAAAGTGATCTGCCTTTGATTTCTCACCTCTTTTTGAGCCCTTCCCATCATCGTACTCTGCCCGGACAGAGTTCAGAGCAGAAAATTTGACAAGAAGACAGAAAATTATCAGAG
Source organism: Pandion haliaetus (assembly GCA_013401275.1). Taxonomy (NCBI): domain Eukaryota; kingdom Metazoa; phylum Chordata; class Aves; order Accipitriformes; family Pandionidae; genus Pandion; species Pandion haliaetus. The sequence goes on along the minus strand of VYZV01001870.1, from coordinate 54,470 downwards.
AAGAGAGGGAATCAACTTTGCAGTCAGCTTTGCTAAATGACTGAGAATTTCACAAAGGTTGCCAAGTGGAGAACAGCCTGTTCTGGGATCACCTGACAACTGCCTTCAGGAGCTGAAAGTTTTTGCTGTTGTCATTGTTCCTGCTTCCCCTATAATTATTACTATTTATCATTATTATTATTATTATTATTATTGCTATTATTATGACTTTAATTTTAGAAAATTACATTGAGAAACAGAAAACAAAGGATAGAAAATGCTTACACATATACAACATTTAAATATTTAAAAAATTCATAAATACCAATATTGTAAAATATTTTTCTGTATTTACAAGCTGCTCTGAAGGAGCAAAACATCGTAAGGTTTTTCCAGCCAGTTAGTACAGACAGACAGGTACTGCAAGTTATTGAGAGTGACAGAATTATTTTCTCCCTGTTTAAAAGAAGGGAAAACCATAAAAAATAGTTTGCTCTGAGTGTATAGCCCAAGACTACAGAGTTGTTAGTGACTGTATTTTGACTCAGCAGAAGGACTCATGTGAATGAGGATTATTTGTATGGACAAGGAAAAAGCCTCTTGTCATATTCAAAGCAAGGCTTTGTTTCAAAGTATATCTAAAGCTTAGCAGCAGTGAGCAAGATGTAGGGGAAGCAGGGCTCCTCCTGCGTGGTGCCGAGCACTGTGGGAGGGCTCGGGGCAGAGGCTGTGCAGCACAGGGGACAGGCAGGGAGAGGACCACAGGCAGCTGGGCTCTTAGTTTTTTAATAAAACCACCTATTTCCTGGCTTTTCTGCCTATGCATAGGGTACCAGATCCTGAGCCTTCCCCTCTTTGCATTTCATACATCCCCCATCTCATACTACAGACACATAGAAATCCTGGCTTTTTATATCACCGGTTTTCCTTCAGGTGAAGGTCTGACAGCAATTTCAGAGAAAGGATGACTAACCCCACGTCCAAGGAAGGCAAGCATGGGGATCACGTTCTCCTGGGCAATGCACTGCAGGATCCTGGGTGCTCCGTACAGCCCTCCCATGCAGGAGGCCAGGGATGAGATGTACAGCCCTAGCAAAAACAAGAAACCCACCAAGGATACCTGGAGGAAGCAGAGAGAACACAAAGTTGATTACATTGTTCTTTAAAGGCCCCCAAGCAGTCTTAAATACATGTATTTTAAGAGATCACATACATTTTGTAACATTGCTAAATGAACAGAGCGAGCCCTGGGAAAGCAGCAATTTAACTGGTCTGTGGTATAAAGTGCAAGCAATTAATACAGGAAAATTATCCCATAAAAGTAATTTAATACTGAACATCCTGTACCGACAGAGCCATTTGACAAGCTAATATCCAAGAAATTCTTTGTCACTTGGAGCAATTGCAGCAAAGCAGCAGCTATTAGATTCCCCTTAAGTAACTGGAAGTGAGTTTATTTCAGGAGAGATCACTTATATACAGAGCACATCATACAGGAAAAGCTGCCCAGGCTTCCAACCATCCAAAACAGGAAGACAAACCCCTGTGTCCCAGAGGGGAAAACCAATCCTGAAAGAAAACCCACAGTAAAACCAAATCAAAATTGCCACTTAAACAAATGGCATCTCAAAAAATACGCTCCAAAGGATATAATACAATAACCTTATTTTCCTGTCTTCAGTGAGAAAAGAATTTCCTTTGGCCAACATGAAATATAAAAAAAAAATCTTTAAAGCCACAGTGCTAACAAGGCTGGGTTTATTACTGGTTTCTAGTGAGCACCCTTTCAAACAGGGAGCATCTCCTGCAGGCGTGGAGGGAAAGGAGGGCAGCTCATGGTCTATCACACAGAAGCGAGGACTGGGGTCCCCCTGTGCATGTCCCCACTGGCAAGAGCTGCAAGCACAGGCAGCATATCTGAAAAAAACCCACCCAAATACACAAAACCCCAGAATATGAACACCATGCAAGAAAGCTTTGAAATGGGAGTGCTCCTGGTACCATGGTGTAAGGACACGGGCAGACACAGCCAAGGAGAGTAAGGTCTAGGGTCACCTAAGCCATCCCCAAGTCCTGCAAGACCACACAAGTCTGACAGCCAGCAGCCAGCCACAGAGAAAGGCAAGGCATGGGGGGTGACACCAGCACAAATTTGGGGGAATACCCCCAAATTTTGGTCCAGATCTGTCCTGCCCATACTCCACTGAAGCGAGCTGCTGAGATGCCCACAGACATCCGTGGCAGGGACAGCACTGAATGCAGGTCCCTCACGTCCCATACATCCTTCGCTCTCACCCTTCCTCTTGTGCAAAACAAGGTCTAAAAGAACATGGGTCCTCCCAGCTTCTGCCCCTGCTGAAGTCAGGTGGTGCATGCCTTATTAGAAGGAATTACAAAAATTTACATGGCTAAAGATGATTCAAGTTACATCTGCCTTTTCCTCATCTATGAAATCCACATGCAGCAGAAAGGAGACTGGGTAAAAAGCCATAAAATGCTTGCTGTTTGGGGAAGGCATGTAAAATTAATGTCATCGTCCAGAACCATACAAACCTCCTACCACAACGTTTCTTCTCCCCGCGAAAATCCACTTGGCCTTGTGAATTTTATCTTGCGGGACAGAAGAAACTTGAGAGAATGATGAGCAGATATTCGCTTCCATTAGACCAATGGACAGACACTCGATGGAGAACCTTCCCTTCCCTCTCCTCTAATCCTGCCCTGCTCTGAGAAATACTTGGAAGAAACAATCAGTTGTACCAGACATCGTATATTATTTTAGCTGCCAAAAATGCTTGCATTTAAATGTACTACTTGACATTCAACTCAGGGTTAGAGGGGAAGAGTCCTTTTCAATGAGGCTGATGAAAGGGTTTGCTGGGGGTTTTGAGCACAGAGAGCGTGAATACTTTCTAAGAAATTGGCACTTTGAGCTCATTAGAAGTGAAATTACTGCGCCTCGTTTTTACGTTTTAAAAGCCAAACAAGTATTGCAAGGGACAAAAGCAGCCAAGCAGTCAGTCAGCTGTGAGTGACAGAAAGGGAGAGTTTGGATGTGTAATGATCTCTCCCCCCTCCATCTCTCCAAAGTCATTAAAATCTAAAGCAGCTTGTAATAACTCAGAGAAGCAACATGAATATTGGGATTGCACCATTGTTTTGTTCCATACTAGGGAAAAGAAAATGGAATTTGCTTTTTGGGGGGTTGGTTTGTTCATTTGTTTATATTTAACATTATTAAATATCTTCACATTCTTTACTGGGAGATTTTTCATCCCCCTCTTCCCCCACCAAGGGTGTTGAAGTTAAAATACAGCTTTAACAATCTCTTTCTCTTCAGATGACTCATTTAAAAGCTGATTCTTTTAGTTACTGTACTTTTCACCCACTTAGTCATTGACACACAAAGACGTTGCCTTAAAGAAGGTAGGCTTACTCTTTTTCCCCTGAAATAGAGATGATTTTTTACCTTAAGAGGAAGTGGCAGGGAGTTTATTAATTTGGAGTTTATTTTGGGGGCTGGAAGAAATTTAGAGCTACAATTACTTAGAAGGAAAAAAAGCCAGAGTTTCAAGTTGACGTTTTAGATTAAAACAATGTTACAAATCAAATAAATGGCAAACATCTCAATTTTAAATTAATCACAAGAAATAGTGTCAAATATGGTGAACCCATGATCTTGCATAAAGCTGAATAACAGAAAATTAGCCCTTCCATATCCCATTTAAAGAAAGACAATGGCACGCACCAAAATCTTTTGCTCTCTTTTTAAAGGCTGCAATGATAAGGTTCATTGCCTGTAACACTACAAACCTCCCTCGTGTGTATACACCCATGAGGAATGTCTCGAGTTTAATAATCCTATTGCTCGCCCTGCAATTACAGCCTGCTAGATATGGAAATGTAAGCTTCGCTTGACTTAGTAAAGATAAGCAGTGGGGTTCTTTAGAGATTTCAATTTGGTCTAAGCTTTCACCAACAAGAATGGATACATTGAATAAAATACAGCATTTATCATTAGACCACATTAGCATATTTTAGCTCTTAAAGCTATTGCTGGGTGATTATGCCAAGATTCAGCATTACTGGATATGCTGGTGAAAGCAAAGCTATTCAAACCAATTGTACACTGGGATTTGCAATGGGGAAATCCCCCTGAATTTCAATGAGGGATGGGTACCCAAATTCCTTAGGCTTTTGGAAAAGTCCAAGCATTCAGTAAGGCAGATGACAACCCGAAAGCACCATTACATAAAACCACACTAGGTTATTTGAACAAGTTACCTTCTCTGCTATCATGAAGTCATAGCGGAGTGACTGACGGGTACAAATGGCTCCCAGCAAAAAAACAAAGACCATGTACAGAAACCACCTGCAAACAATAAAAATAAACTATTTTTTTTCCAGCAAGACAAGACCATTGACAATTCAGCCTATTAGCAGAGCCAGGAGACGGTCAAGTACCCGCAAGTTGGATCTTCAATCACTCTGCATGGGCTGTTCCTGCATGATTTAGCCTCAGGACTAAATTTAACACCAGTCCACGTTACTTAGCCACCACAATGTACCAGGGAGAGGTGCAGCATGACCGTACGGTACCCCTGAGGGGAAGCTACCTGCACTCTTGATGTGTGCGTGGGGGGATAACCCAGTCCTGGAGACAGACTTCTTAGTATGGCCTGTAGCAACAGGACAAGGGGTAATGGTTTTAAACTAAAAGAGGATAGATTCAGACTAGATATAAGGATGAAACTTTTTACAATGAGGATGGTGAGACACTGGAACAGGTTGCCCAGAGAGGTGGTAGATGCCTCATTGCTGGAAACACTCAAGGTCAGGCTGGACAGGGCTCTGAGCAACCTGATCTAGCTGAAGATGTCCCTGCTCATTGCAGGGGGCTTGGACTAGATGACCTTTAAAGGCCCCTTCGAACCCAAACTATTCCATGATTCTTTGATTCTGCAGGTACACAGGTCCCCTCACTTGGCAGTAACATTCATTTGCCAGCAACATTAAACACCACAGCCAGCCTGCTCTACAACCTGAGTCATGATCCTCCTCTCATGTCTCTGGTCTTTCCAGTACTCAGGTGGAAGGATAGGCTAGTCTGTCTGCAAAGCCCAGACAGCAGAGATGTGAGTGACCACAGTCCATCCATCGGTGATACTTCTGTGTCCTGTGGAATCCCCTCACTTAAAACAAGCACCAATTTCAGCAGAAACTCCTCTAAATTCTGAAGATCCTTGCTTTCTGTCTGAACCTTGGTATGCAATTAAAATTAATAATTTCAAAAGTAATTTATGTGGTAATGAAAGCAGGCAGGAAAACCTACTGAGGTCTTTTTAAATATATAACAGTATTTTACTCCTGGAAAACAGCATTTCCAAGGGGAGAGCACTGCTCAGGGAGGCAGGGCTCCTGCATTCCCCTGGCCTTGCAGCTGGGTAGGTTACCTCACCTGTCTTGGCCCCATTTTCCCAACAATTTTTTTTTAATATATTTTCTATTTTTTATATTTTCTATTTATATAGAAAAAGAAAGCACATTGAAATCCACAGCAGTAAGTGACAAAATCATGCACCCCAAGCCTTTGAGAACTTTGCATCCCGCTCTGGGACAGCCAGGCTGCAGCAGCACAGCTGCTCTAGCACCAACACCCATCCCACCCAGTAGAGGAAGGACTGATTACATCTGCATTAATGAACCTCTTCTCTAATCCACCCAAAGTAAGGTGGTGGTAATGGATGATAATTTGAATGTGAGCCAGACTTTAATTTTCCAGATGGCTGAGTAATAAAAGGTTGATGGGAATATGAAATGGATTGGTCACATCCAAGGCAGTCTCCAAAGAGTAAATTTTCTGCAATCTGTGACTTACGAGGTGCCAATAGCAGCCAGAGACCCCAGGGGAATGTTGGTAGCAGGCTTCTGGAGATCTCCGCTCATATTGAACCCAGCCATCACACCTGTATTTTGTAGACATAAATGCAAGTTAGAGTTAATCTAAGTTATAGCATATATAATACATATTACAATATGTAACATAATTTGATCAATCAATTCATTGATTGCTTCAGAACAGTAACTATATCACTTTATTGCACTTCCACACACTTGAATACTGGCTCTGATCGATTGCTTGGGGAGAAACTGTTCATGTCTTTAATAGAAGCAAGCCACCACTAACATATCTACAAAGAACCCTTTGTCCAGTTTGAACAATACTGGGGGGAAGGAAAACACACAAAAAAAGCAGAAATCTGAACAAAACCCATCTTATCTTAATGAAACCTCACAGAAGACAGTACTTCAATTGTTGAAAAAAATGCTACTGTTCATCATGGCAGCACATTCAGCAGGTGGTACTACCCCCCCCCCACCAGTTCCATTACAGGTCCCTGTATTCATGGGGGACAACTGCCATCACAAAACAGCCTGTCCCATTCGTGTTTAATGATGATCACATGTGCATTTAGCAGAGAGAATAACAGTGCTCAGCACGTAGGTGGCACCTTCCAGCCAAGGGATCTGCTTTGGAAGTAGGCATTATCTCTACTTTGCAGATAGGAAAACAGAAGCACTGAGAGAGCAAGTGATTGTCCCAGCATCACGTAGAAAACATGTGGTAGGACTAAGAATAAAGTACTGAACTGTTATTTTAGGCCAGAGTACAGGGTATTGTACAATCAGGGACACTCCTTTGCCTAAAAAATTACCACCAGAAGACACAAGAAAGGGAAACAGGATGGAGCAAAGGATTACAGTCTCCACGCTGAGGCTAGGAACCCAAGATACGAATTGGTTAAGAGGCATTGCCCATAGTTGAATGAGGAGTCACACCAGATTTGGCAAGAAAACACAACTTCTCTTGTCACATTACCCCAAAACTTTTCCTAGAAGACTTCACATCTCTGCTATAAATAAAAAATATTTTTAAAAAAATCTATGATTTAGAATCCTGATGGGAATTTGGACAATTTGAAGGCAGGACAGAGAGAAGACCTTCTTTAAGACACTAATTTCTGCCCATCACTGAGCCACCCCTCGGATGTCAGACTAACATCTTCATAAGGACACGTGGGCCAGGTGCCAGCCAGCAGTGCTCGTGGGACGGTCCCTGGGAGATGGGGTGAGATCACCACAGAACAACAATGAGAAGGAGGATGCCAATGCCATGGCGCTCGCAGCATCTGCCAGCCCCGGCAGCAGGGGACCAACCATGCATCAGTCTGCCACTCGGCTGCCAAGTCCAGCAGTTATTCCTCATTTTCAGAGGGCAGAAGAATGATGAAGTCAGTCTCTAAGGCTGCAAATCCAAGTGACTACAGCTCTAAATCAGTGACAACCCATTGCATTTTAAAGATCAAACATTGATTGCTGCTTGGAAGGATTTTCTCCCAAGATTAAGGGTAGACAGGAGCCGTGGGACAAATCCCAGGTTAAAGGGGACAAACGCAGCTCAGCCAGATGGATGCCTTCCCTACAGACCTTGCATGGCCACCAAAGGACTGCCAACAGTGAGCAACGGTTGGGTTGCTAATAGAGGAACAGGGGCTCATCTCCCTACTCTGTCCCAGGCTTTGCTGTGCATTTTCATAGCTCCATCTCCCCGACTGCTTGATGGAAGTCGTAACGCTTCCTCTCCTTGCTGTGCTGCCATGAGGATAACACATTCATGAGCACAAGGCACTCACATGTTGCTAAACACATCAGCTAAGCATCTAAGCATCTGGGGCTTTATTTATTATTAATATTTTTCCTTGATCATCTTTTTTTTTTCCCCTTGATCATTCCACTCAGCAGCCATCTTTTGCTGTCCTCCTCTCCACCACAAAGCCAGAGCCCCAGGAGCCAGTCCCCACAGGCTCCTGGCATTCCTCAGCTCCTGGAAGAGCTGTCTTCCAGATTCAGATCAGATCTGAATCCTTGACACCATACTGAAAACATTACAAATCAAAATGAGATTTTCTCCTGGAATACTATTGTGTAGACATACTTCTGAATAGTACTGCTAAAAGCCTGTCAACTGGTACGCTTTTCCCCAGAAAAAGCTTCCAAGTGCTGTTCAAGCACTGCTCCTTTTAAACAGCTATACAATAGGCTTAGCTGGAGGTGAGAAAAGTTAGGAAGGCAGAAGTCCATAGAAATGGTCACAAGTATCATGTTAAATGAAGTCTCTATGAAGCACTCTTTGATGACATGCTACTTTGCAATTCAGGGGCAAAGCAGAAAGCTGAGAACACTGTGAATTTTTCTTCCAAAGGGAGCAAACTATTGTCAGAAGGATAGCTGTTAATCTCATGTGTCTCTTGGCCAAGTTTCCCAAACATCTGGCACCACCTCTAAATCTTCCAGCTTGAGCTTGACTCACCTCTTCCTCATCCAAACTCCTGCCTCAGCAAAGCACTGGGGAAACACCAAAATGGCATTTTCTGGACTGAATATGAAAAAAGTTGAAGACGTGCGAGTCATCGGCACAGCGATGACTGCACAGCCTAGGCTGCCTCATTGCCTCCCTCCCACAGATCCATGCACATTCAGGAGCAGCCAGTAGATGACCTGCCAGAGCCTACATAAACGGGATCTTGAGACTGATGATTGACCTCCTGCCCAGCAGCAACTAGGGGTCAGACCCAGGCCAGTGCACACCATTAGCTTCTGTCAGGACCCCCAGGAGGTCACCAGAGTCTCATGGCTTCCACTGCCAAAGGCCAAGGCCACCACAGAGGGAACCAACACAGATACTCTCAGCCACTCAGGCCAAAGCCACCTCCTCCGTGCTGCAACTATGCCTCTGACCTGACTACTACAAAGGTAGGGAATATCTGGTAGTACAGACTTATGGACAATGCCAAAGCCACCTCTCCACCATGACCCAAGAATTAATTTTCCAGGCAGGATGACAGCTGCCAAAGAGCAGTACTGAGAAGGTCTTTTGCGAGCAGCAAACTAATGACCCCACCTTTCAATGAAAGGACCAACCGAATAATTTTTAAAAAAAACTAAAAAATCTCCATCATCCATAGCCTTGGTCACCCCTTGCCAGAGAACTGGTCTGACTTGTGAGTCGCCACAAACAGCCCTTCCAGAGACTCTACCCACTCAACAGAAAAAAAACCCTACACTTACATATAAAATTCAACAATGTAGAGAAGTTGGGACGTTCCTTCCTCCAGACACATACCTGTCCCTAGGGAAATGGCCAATCCCTTCTGAACTCAAGCAATCATATCTGCAGATTGTCCACGGAGAAAAATATCCACCTCTCTGTTTCAACGAGATAGCAGGCTGGATTTTCCACACTGGCTATTATCTCAGAGAGCAGCAGATAATGACAAAGCTTCTGGACAAGGAAGCATAAAAACACGGTCAACTCAGCCAGGAAATTATGGCTGAGACAGTCTGTACATTGCTGCTATTCCCAGCGTAATCCTGTCCTGGGCATCATCCAGGCAGTGGATACGTGCACGAGGGGACCACCTACATTGTACATTAGACCCAACCATCAGCTCCACCAGCTCTGGCTTCTAACTCCACCAGCTATGGTTTATAACTGTAGATATGAGCGCTTGCAAACACCCATTGCACTTTCCAGTGAATTTACTATAAAATATAAAAGGGTTTTTTTTTTTTCCTTCACCCAAGAGATGAAGAATGGAAAATCTTAGATAAGAATTGTAGCTAATTTTTTAAAAGGGACAAATTCTCCACTGATGTAAGCTGGCACCTCTCCATAGACTTCAATGGAGTTGTGCCAGTTTACATCATCTGATAACTTAGCCCAAAACTTCTAAATCTATTTGCTGTCATTTTGCAAGTGCCAAATATGGTTTATTTCAGAACTGGTTTCAGTACGACGATATTTTCCACTAACGCCACTTCAAACGTCGTTTTACTTTCTTGTATCACATGACAACACACTTCTTTCATTAGACAGAAAACCTCAGGGATTTAGTAGAAAAAGAAAAACATTCTCTGCACAACAGAAACGACGTTTAACTTCATTTTAAAAATGCGTTGATGGTTGCGTGGCTGCTGCTGGGAGCTGAACATGGGCAGGCAGTTCCCAAGACTTCTTCCCCGTGCAAAGCCCTGGTTAGATGGGTAGCTGGGTGTTTGCATATCACAGTGTGGCAGCAAAACATGTGCATTAAGAAGGTATTTACAAACATGCAGAAAAACATCTGGTTAATACACAGAATCTCTATAGGGGTACGCTCACATCTTCCGTAGTTAGTCTTTCTGATTGAAGCCGGCAAATCTGACCCTTCCATGCCCATGCGCTCCCATTTAGGCCAGCTCTAGATGTATGTTTTGGATCGCTCAGCTACTTCTCTATTATTAAATGACAAACTCGGGGGAATAAAGCCAGCTGCACCACACATCCAGCTGAAATGGTTTAAACAGCTATTACCCAGGAAGCAAATGGACCAGCCTCTGCTTACCACCGCTCAACCATAAAACCAGGATAACTTCATTCACGTTGCTGGAGTCGTACCAATAAAATACAGAGAAACAGAGAAAACAACCCAACCTGGAGCAAAATGATCCAAGGAGGATGCTCGTACGAGACAGCATGTCACTACCAGTCTACAGAAGGCTGGGACAATCAGCCCCTCTAGCCAAAGCACACGCCCAGCTCCTCCTCCTGCCCGTTCGGTCCCAGCAAGGGTCTCCCCGCAGGTCCTGCTCCCCTTTACCAAAGTGGCTGCCCCTCTTTGCTTTTACAGCTGCCAGCCTGTATGTCTGAAGTTTCCATTTCACTGGTGGAAATGGGCAACTTAAAACCACTTTTCAGTACATCCCAGAAACCAAACGTAAACCAGTTGAATTCAGATAACCATTTAAGAGAGAGAGAGGAAAGAACTTATCCTGAAGAGATCAAAATAGTTTCACTTCAAAGAGAAACATTTCATCTCAGAAAGGACCAAACATCTTGCTTCACAATTTCCTAAACATTTTTTTAAAAAACATTGTTATCAAAAGAGCATCTTAGATTGTAAACTAGCATATGCTAAAAATTAAAAACATTTCATAATTAAAGATAAACAGAACATTGCTTTGGGTCAAAGAAATGTTTCAAACTGGCTTGAAGTAACCCCTGAAAACTAAACAACATATTGTTTCACTGAAACTCTCCCTGAATTTCTGTTGCATCTTAACGCAAAGGATTTTGCTTCCAGTGCTTTGGTCAAGTCACTGCGGGGGTTCCAGCAGAGGTGGGTACCACTTGGGGGATGGTGCTGGGCAGGAGCAGGAGCACAGGCTGGAGGTGACAGCCTGGGAGTGATGTTCACGTGTCCCTGTCACTCCTTCTCATGTGGAGGTGCTGGGGACCTACGCTGCCGCTCGCTCGCAATCTGTATCATGCCGCCTGCCCTGCATCAGAGGTGCTGGCAACCCTACGGCATCTCTCCAGCCTGCTATTAATGCCGCTGCCAAACCCATCCCTGAAATGTCACCTCCAATCTCGCGGACCGCCTGTCTGACTGGCGGGCTCGAGCTGCGTCCAGGCAGCACCCACAATGTGGTGTGAAGCAGCTCTGCTCCAGCACGTGGGACCCCAAGAAACCCAGGGTCCCCTCTGCAGCCCTAGCATCCCAGCCCCCAGCCCCATCGTGGGGTAGGAGGTGAGCTAGGCCAACGTGGGTCAGGCAGGATGTGGGGAAACCAACTCTCACTCATCACCCCAGTCCTAGGAGATGTGAGATTTATTCCCAGCACTTCTGAAGTTGCATTGGGCTCCCCATTTGTGATCTGCAGCAGAGAAATCTTGACTCCCACCCTAAAAATCTCTTAATCAGATCACAAGTTCTTCCATGTAAAGCACTGAACACAGCCCTACGTTTTATGAGGCTCCTGAACTCTGCAGTGCTACAAACAGCAATAATAGGAGCAATGGTGATGTTATATGGTACCACTGGCACCGCTACTCCGAAGGAATAATTCAAATCCTGTAACTAACCAAGCAATTAAAAAGAACGCATGAAAAAGCTGTGCAGCAACCAAAGTAATTATACATCATCCCAAACTGTATTTTCAGAGAATGTTTAACATTACTACTGGTATTACTACTGCTAACTAACAAAGCAACAGGCTGCCAGGGCTTTAAATAAATTGTATCTACTAGCTTTGGCATTCTTCCTAGCAGCCAAGCACTAGCAGTGATGAAGAACCATTTAATATAGTTAATCACGGTAATTTTCTGCACAGCTTTCTCATAACTAATCCTTCTACAACCAGGGAGCGGGAAAAAAACTGCTTTCCTGCATCAGAGGCAGGGCTCACAAGGAAGGTCTCTTTCTTTAGCTTGGGGACTTGTTTGGGCCAGGCAGAAATAAAAAAGAAGCCGACTTCTCCATGGTGCCAACGGTTCAGGCAGGTGAGTTTTCCAGGAGGAAGTCTACACGGAGGCAACAGCCAGCCTGATAAGCTGGGAGAGAGGATTTCAAAGGAAAATCTGAAGTCCTGCACCAGGTGCACCTGACAAAGTGACTTCTGCTACCAGACCTTTCCTCCAGTCCCATCTGTTTCACAAAACCCTTTCGTTTGTCATCCTGTATCGCAGCAATTCTGCAAACAACTTCCAGCAAGTTGCTTAGAGCTAATCCTCTGAAAATTCATTCTGTAATCCAAGGATTCATCGCTATGGAAACTGCTTATAATCAGTACTTTTTATAGCTTAAAAAAACCCAGCATCAACAAAAGGTATTGTAACTCCAATTGATAGTTATTTCATTCCCACTGGAGACTGCCAGCTTTGGAAAGAGGACGTGGATCTTCCTGGTAATTTAAGGGAATGAATAATATGAAAGCATCCAATGAAGCTCATAATGTGAGCTCTGCTGACATGCAAAGATGCATCCATGACACCATGAAGAGCAGTGGGTCAGCATCATGAGCAAAGGCATCAGCACAGCTTGGCCACCCACCCATGGTAAGGATGGAGGGAAAGCCCTCCTGTGCTCTTCCCACCCTCCCAGTGCAATCAAGTCATAAGGCTTATCTAATAAGACAAATCATGATCAGTGCTTTTAAAAAGGCTTGATACCTTGTGGCCTGACAGCACTGGCCAAGATCAGTGCTTGAGCCTTGTCCTTGGCAGGGAGGGATTTACACCACCATGTCAACCCATAGAGTTGACCAGCAGTCTCTGACCACAGAGAGACAGAAGAGCACATTCAAGTGAACAGGACAGGAGTGTGCAAAATTTGAGATGCTGGAGGAAAGCCTGAACATTTTGAATCAACCGCATGAGTCTGCTACAGCCAAGCACTGTCCCACTCGCCTCACCTCACAGCCCAGAGGAACTTCACTTGCTTTGCTCATCTCTGAGATGTGACTGTGGTAGGAAAGAGAGGGAGGATAAAACTTAACTGTACCTGTGGCAGCTGGGAAAAACACTCCAAAAACAGTGAAGAAGGACTCCCCCTGGCTGTAGTCTGGCAGTGTGTTGTTGAACATAAGCTCTTCAGAGTAGCCGACGAAGCCATGCTCTGCGAAGACATGGAGGGCAAGAGGAGAACCTCAGAAACCACAGGGACTGGCAGGAGACCCTCCATCCAGCCTGCTCTCAGCGACCACCTCCTCCTCTAAACACAGGTGACAGCAGCGGCTATTTCCAGAGATCATTTGAAAGGATGAATGTCAACTTATTCAGTGGGGGAAAAAGGCAGAGAAGAGGTCAGTGTGGTTACAGGGGTGCAAATGCCAGAGAAAGGTGCAGCAGTGCAGGTCAGCATGCCGAGAGGCACCGCTGGGCGGCTCTCGCCAAGCCAGAACATGGATCATATTGAGTCCTGTCTGTGAGCAAGCAGGACATCTTCCTGTAAAACCTGTCGATGGAGAAAAACTGGCTGCAGGGAACAGCTAATATTTGTACTTATTTATCCATGCCACTTTAATCTTCTTTCCAAATAGAGCAAAATTATGCTGCCATAAGACAACTGCATCCCTGAGCAAGATCTCGCACTATATCCCAATTCTGTGTTTATGCCAGTCAAGCTCCTGCACAGACAAGACCTGAGATTTGCCCGTGCTGTGAGGCTGCTACTGACACACCCAGTTTATACACTGGTTGCCAATGAGCCCAGAGCCAATAAAGCCAGTTTGTTGTAGGGTGGGTTTCCCAGTGGAGAAGGAATAAGGTGCTCTAAAACTGCCCACTGCCGCATTGTGCACTTACCGTCCTGATGCCATTGCTCTCCTGTTGCTGTGTTATCATCTCCAAACCAGGGCTAAACATGGGGCTGTGCATCACGACCAGCCGCCCCCCTCCCAAATGTTCTGCAGATGTTTATCACGGTGCATCAAGGAGCAAATGCTGAGACCCTGGGCTGTGCCCCGCTCCCCACACCGAATTCTGCCAAATCTTTCCAAGGCTATACACACGCAAACAAAAAGTTTTACAGAAGATGGGAGAGAGGGGAAAGCAATGGGTAGGATATCAATGTCATGCAACTGGTTTACTGGGTATGTAATGGAGGACCCTTCTCCCTCACTTCATGCTGGAAGGACAGGTCAAATTCTTCCACAAACCTGGATTTGTTAGGAATAGTTGAGCTCAACAGCCGACGTGCCAGCAGGGCAATAATTAGGGAAGGTTTTAGATGGTTATAGGCAGAAAACATAGCTCATGAAAGCAGGCTAAGGAATTAATGGTATGTCTATGAAATTAAGAATTTCATCTTCAACAGGCAACACTGCTTTTTAATGGAGTATCTTAATCTGTAGAAACTTCTCCTCCCTGTCAGTAATCCAAATGCTCGTGCCAGCTGGGGGTGGGAGGTGAGCAAAGTCAGTTCCTTTTTTATTCCTTCCACTACGATCTATTTTCACAAGACATGTGACTGCAGTAACTTACATTTTCTCATTAGCAGGCAGGATGTTGTTTATGGCTGCACAAGGTGATGGCCAGAAATTAAAAAAAGACTCCATCAAAGCTGTCCCATGCCTCAAAGACAACATTAATGATGTTTGGACAATAGATTAAACTGGAAAATTAAATCAGAGCTCCGAACACAAGACATATCCATTTAAAGTCTCAGAATATAACTAACCACAGAGCTTTGAAGTTGCCACAGAAAAATCCTATAGATAATCAAAAGTTTCCTACTACATCTGCATTCATTGTGTTGCCCAAACATGGATGGAAATACACTGATAGAAGAGGTCTCCTGCTGCTAGGCTTTTTAAAAGCACCAGCTATCTTCACTAGGAACAAGTCCCAGACAAGATTTAAAGGGAATAAGCTCAGCACAACACACTGACCTCTGGACCTCACAGATGTCTGCAGAAAGTACAGCTTCTGGAGAAATAAAAGGGGGATTTGTGTAGGCTGTACGTTCCCGCAAGACCAGACCTGAGC
This sequence comes from Pandion haliaetus, assembly GCA_013401275.1. Taxonomy (NCBI): domain Eukaryota; kingdom Metazoa; phylum Chordata; class Aves; order Accipitriformes; family Pandionidae; genus Pandion; species Pandion haliaetus. Next base: position 39,124 of record VYZV01001870.1, on the reverse strand, counting down.
TCCTTCAACTGGAATTCGTGCCCATGACGGCATGGAACATGGGCTGGCTGCAAAGCTCCCACCAAACTGCTTGACGAAAATTTTGGTCCCTGGCCAAGGGATTTTTCACAAAGTATGTGATCCTCACAGAAATGTTAATGTTTCATTAGTAAAACAAAAGGATTGGGCAAAATATTCATCTCACCCCAAACAGATCTGCAGACCACCTCCAACTTGTGCTTCACAGCAGCAGCATCAAATTTATCTATGTCACTCTTGACAAAAGTTAGCCCCACCAGTTCTTAAAAATTTCCTGTGAAGTGGACTTTAGCCTCTCTTGATGGTTTACTCTCGTATTTTCCTGTCCTTATCATTTAGGTTTCCCCTACTGTCTAACCAAAATCACCCCGTTTGAAGTTCATTATGCTATTTCTTGCCTGATCCATAAGCTATTTGCATATTTTAATAGCATCCTTTCACCTACTGGAAATAGTCCCCATCCTGCACTGGCGCAGTTGACAGTTTGTGCCAGGCTGTAAAACTTGATGTTTGTCTTCATCAAACTGTAAATTGTCCTTTTCACACCACCTCCCCGGCTTGTGCAAGGTCACCTGGAAGTCTGACCCCCTCAGTCAGGCTGCTGTAAGCCCTTCCCAGCTGGGGGTCATCTGCAAATTGAATCTGCATATTCTCTTTTCCATCATCCAAGCAGTTAAGGAAAATACCAAGTAACACCAAACCAAAACCAGATCCTTGCAGAACCTCACCAGGCACAGCGTCCTGCTTTGCAAGTGAACCATCTTCCAACCAGGTTTTGGGGCTATTCAACAATGGGCTGACCCAGGTATTTTGGGTGCCTTACGTCTCCTTTCTCATCCAAAAGGCCAAGTATACAACCAGACCACATTTTCTGTGATACCACTTTGGCCATACCATGGACAAAGAGAGACCATGAGACCCACGAGTCTGATGTCTGACCTGCAGCTGTGTGCATCTGATTCCTATTAATCTTCAGAAGCCAAATGATCCCTCATGCTTCATCCATTCATCTGCTGTTCCCTTTCTTACTTTATTCCCTTGAGTGTAAATCCTGGTAGAAGAGACAAAGCCCAAAACCATGGCATATGTCAGTCACTGGAACCACAGAAAATGACAGCTGTGGATTTGTTGAAAGAGCCACAAGATGTGCCTACGACTCTATCACACTTCTGCTTCCTTTCCTTGCAGCTCTGGCAGGCGAGAGGAAGCCCAGCCATTCCACATTTCCCCTTTATACAGAACCAGGAGCTTTCTTGTCTAATTAAAGAAAAGTTCATCCAAATGTTACTTGCTATTGCAATCTCATTTCTCAGTCAATCACCCTCCTGTGAAGCGCAAATCTCATGTCCCTTTTGATCTGTTTTACACCAGGATTTGCAATTGCCATCAATTCAAGCAAGCTATCGGCACATGACCACGGAGCTGAGAACAACACACTGTGAGCATCTCCTGGCTGCCCTCATGCCTGCGACCAGAGCAAGTCATCTGTGACCCTTCAGCTGTCATATTAATGGGACTAATTGTAGCTGACGGAGCAATTGGGCTGAAAATCATCCAAAACAAAACAGGAATCAGCAACTGAGACCAATCGGTTAAACCAACAGAGCACTCGGTCGGTTGTTCACAGAGTCAATTATCCACATCCCATTGAAAGTGCACTTCAAAAGGACGAGCTTCGGAAGGAGGAGGGAAGGAAACACGATAGGGTCTATATTTGGCTCTCTGATCTCCAAACAAGGCAATATCGTTGGTTTTTGGTTTTTTTTTTTTGTGAGAGGATCTTTTCCTCCAGCTTACTGCTGGGTACATGAGATCCAAGCCAGATTCCTCCCTCCTCACTCATTACAAAATGTTTGTCTGACAAATTTTGCTTTCAATTAATTTATGCAACCCCACAGCCTCTAAATCCTGCCTTTAATGATCCTGCTCTCGGCTGGCTTGCAGAAGGATGAAGTGCTATAAACAATCTTCCCAGTGTCATGCTAGAAAGAAAAGAATCCGGTTCCTTCTCTGTGCCATGTTAGCCGTATGGGAAATGCACAATAAAGGGTGGTAACAATTTATTTTCATCATTAGCTTCTCAATAAGGAGCAGGCAAATAATGGGTTTCTCAAGTGGTTGAGCTGAAGTAAATAAACAATGGGTAAAAAAATTGACTTAAAGCAACATCTGAATTATTCCTGTGATTTTTTTACAAATTAAGACCTTCCAGTTGCCCTTATTAAAATAATATAATTAAAAAAAACACCTAGCAAGTTTCAAATGGAAGAGCTTCCAGGATGAGCATCTTCCATTCACAAGCACAGGGTGACGACGGCACTGCACATCAGCCTGACACAGGCAGAGGAGGAGGAGGAGGAGGAGAAAGATGGCCAGGATTTTCATGTCCCCCAGGCCATCATGGATGCTTGGGAGGAAGCATCAGCCTTCGCCTGGTTGCCACTGCTCTGCCCCCAGCTGGTTTCCACATTTGAGCTTTTCTTGCACTTTCTCCTACCTCTCACCCTGTGGAAGAGGATAAAAGCAGCCGAGGAGGTTTTTGGCACTTGGGACACACCTTAGCAGGGCGGACCCTCCCTGAAGCCCAGGGTTTCGGAGCAGGATTCAAGGAGGTTGGAGAAGGGGCGAGAGGCGAAGCCGTGGTTACGCGGGGTCAGGCCATTATGCAACGGCACAGAGGACGACGGCGCTGCCAAGTTCCAGGCAACCTGGAGCTCATTACAGATTAGTCAAGTCTTGGCCAAATTCAATAAGCCTGTTCACAAGCTTAAGGTTAAGTAAACCCTGGCACGGAGGCAGGGGCTAAATAATGCAAAAATGGAAAACCACCTTAAGAAACAGCTCCCAGAAGACGGTCACGTACTGCACTCTGCTTGTGATTAGAGATTTTAATTATGAAGGCGAATGCTGAAGGCTTGAAATGGTAAGATTTTAACTTTTCCTAAATAAGTAAGCCCACACGTTCCTGCCTAGAAGGTACTTGCTGAGATTTGCTTTCAGAGGAACAGCTGGAAGTGTTTGTCTTGCAGCACATTTCCCGGGCCTGACCCCAGCATTTTCAGGATCCTGTGTGATGTAAGACATGGAGAGCCAAGGAGTAATTATATATCCTTGGCATAATTATCTCCTCTCTCTCTTTCCCATTTCTTCTTCCATCTCTAAACCCTTCTGGCATAAGCTCCGAAATCCTGTCATTCCCCTTGGACACCAGTCTAAGCACATGCCTGGAGCAAGGTCCCGATGCACGTGCTGGAGATACCGGGGCACACCAGTGTGGAGAAAATAGGAACGGTCCTCACAGCCTGGTCCCACAGCTGCCATCCTCACCTGAACACCTCTACAGTAAGACAGTTTCACTCCTCATGAGCCACATGCTTGCATTCTCCTCCTCCAAACTCTTAGCCAAGGGCAAGGTACAAGCCCAGGACTTCTGAGCTGTTAACTCCCCAGTGGGCAAGTCAAGTCCTGTCAGGTTGGTAACTCTCAGAAGTTGTGGGCTATCAGATGACTGCTAGGTGGCCTAAACCAAGTTAATTTCTACATAGGTTGAAGTGCTCTACAACAGGGAAATTTTCCCTTCAAAAGCCCTTGCAATACTAATTCTTCCCCTGCTTGCAGAAGAACTTCACCCACGGATGATCTGGTAGTCACCAAACTCACAAAAACATACTTACTACCCATAGCCTATTACACAAGAACAGCATCTTCACTTGCCAAGGGAGAGTCAGGCATGCCTGGCTTTAATGATGCCAAACCACCACCAGCAATAGGTTTTTCAGCATCTCAGTGTACAATTGCAGATACACAGGATTAACCATCAGCAAAGAAACTGTGGATGTGAAAAGATGGATGCAAAGCCATGAATGTCATCCAAACCCCATGGCCTTTTTATCTTTGTGTTCCCTCCACACTGTGCAAACGCTGAAATTTGATTTGAGGCAACAAGCAGCACAGGATCCTCTGACACAACAGCTCTGAATGATGCTCCGCGCCAATGCAGCTGGGCTCCAGATGGCTCTGGGCTTCCCTAGCGAAGAGGGTAGTCGCTTGTGCTGGAGAACAATGTGGGTCTGGCTGACTGCAACCATAGCCCAGCAACACCATACAGCACACCCAAGGAAGGTCACTGAAAATGGTGCAGCTCTCCAACGGATTGGCATCATCAAAGAGGCATGAAGAGGGCACCAGGGTCATGAGTAACACTTGATTCACCTTTCCCAACAGAATAAAACATAAATCAATCAAAGCAGTGCAGTCACAAGCCCCATCCCTCCACATCCCTCCACGCACACGCTTGGCTTCCTGTATTTGGACTTGTTTAACACCGACATTAACAATCACATTTCCAACGCTCTTCCAAGGCCAGGCCACTCCTGCAGCCATGCCTTTGCAACTGCCCAGCTCCAGCTCCCAAGGTCCTCCCAGTATTTTTTCCCAGGCCAAGTCCAACATTACTATCACTATTCCCAGGCACTGCCCTACTGCTGGCAGCCTGGTACAGCGCAGGTGGAGGCAGAGATGTACGAGAAAAATGTGGAAGGTTTGGAAGGAAAACGGTGAAAGGGAAACAGCACTAGAGGTGGCAGAGGACAGCATGGTGTTTTTTCTGTGCTACCAGTCAACTGCTCAACTTGCTGTGGGCTGACACTCAGCCTGTGAGATGCATGAGCAGATTTTTACCAGAGAGTCCCAGCCCTCTAAGAGAGAGGGAACTGGTGAGTCATGAAAGCAAAGTGCATTAAGAGGCAGAGCTGCGCTGGCAGGTACAGAGAATAAACGTGACCTTTGCTGAAGTCGTACGGGGATACAAAAATGTTTTAACATCTTCCAGCACACCTCCTGCTTCACCTTTGGATATACAAGTTTTGGCTGGAATACTGGAAAGAAAGTGAAGGAAAAGAGAAGAGTTGCAGGGGAGCAGAACTGGAGGAGGATGGGATGGGCTGAAGAGATCGATGCCCCTGTCTCCTGACAGCTACCTCTGGACTCATCTACCCAAGGGACCACATTCACCAAACCCAGGCTGCCCTCTTCTGCAGTCCCAGTGCAACGCGTGTGCCACATGAGTCAGCGTGGATCAGTGCACATTTCCTACAAGCCAGGAGCATGTCTGGTCCATGCTGGACTTGTGGGCAGCAGCACAGCTCTGTAGCTGGAAATGGGGCAAGTGCAGCCCAGCCCAGACGGAGAAGAGCAAAAACAAGACTTCTGATACCTGTCCCTGCAGAGTCACCCTCCGTATGTCACAAATTACATGATGCCTTGGGTTTGTCTCAGTCCTAAGGGCCATGTCCTACCTGCTGACAGATCCCACAGCCTCAGTATTTCTGCTTTGGGAGTCTTAAACTAGGCGAGGGAAAAAATAGAGAGCCGTTTTTGTGTTGAATATGTGCAGGTCAATGATTATGCAATGATAAAAACACAGCTATTACGCAATTAACACAACAGCACGTGGCCGCACTGACAGATCAGTGCAGAAAGACTGCAGAGCATCTGCTCGAGCTGCCAGGGCACTGAGAGACGGGGATGCGGGAGCTCCCCAGCTCCTGCTCTACCCCACCCCAACCCATGCTGCTGCTGGCAGCCCTAGGCACAATGTACTGGGAAGAAGAGGAGGTAAGGAAGGGAAGGGAGTAAATTCCCTCTGTAATTTCATCCCTAAATCCCATTTAAATACATTTACTACTAAAAGAGCTCAGGACAATCACAGACCCTGAGCCACAGGCAGTGGGAGCGAAAGTAGCAGTTCTGCCGCTGCTGTCTCCCCATGCGGCAGGATGGTGCCAGCTGAAAATTAAGCACTGGATGCCATAGCTGGCATCTCCCCACGCCTCGCTGGCTGTCCTCAAAAATGACAAACCAAAGCTGAGCAGCAAGAAGCAGCCCAGGGCAGGGAGAGGAGCCCATTGTTATTTTTCCACTTGTGGTGAATAAATAAGCTCCTATTTTATCATTAGCACTAGGGAAAAGGTTTCATAAATTATAACAAACAGCACACTTATGTTTCAAATTCATCAGAGCTTCCAGTAGCAAAAAACAGGTTTTAGTGNAATGGGAAAAAAAAAAAAAAAAAAAAAAGATTTGGCAAGAGGGGGTAGGGGGAGAAGGATCAGAGCAATTTTAAAGAAAGAAGGAAAGGAGTTCCCTTGCCCAAGACTTTCCCTGCACCCATAATAAGCCCAGCAAACCCAAAATCAGATTATGTAAAGTCTGTAATTGAAGGAGCGAAAGCCACAGTTAAAACAATCTAAAAAGGCCAAGCCCTGAGAAAGGCAACTCAAATTCCTTATCTTTTGATGGAAAAGAATGTGCTCCCTGAGATTAATGACGTGTTTACCCAAAAGGAAATTGCCGCCCTTCTGAAGCAGCTAGTGTTTGTTCCTCCCGAGTCCCTGTTTTCTGCACCAGAGCTGATCTCCCAAACCTCCTGTTTAAAGTCAACACACAATACAGCTTCCTGCCGCCATGGGCTCCGAGGGATCCCACCATTAACCCTCTCCCAAAAACAACCCTCCCCCGCACCTGCCTGTCCCAGCCACCGCCGCTGGGCATGAAAATGGGGTATTTTGGTCATGCTTCAAGCACTGGCACAGAGGCAGGCATCACGCCAACAGCTGCCAGCAACCTTGCTGCAGGGCAATGAATCACCCCTGTGCATAAATATTTCTCAGTTGAGCAGACAAATTAACAAGTGTGGAGACTGACAGTGCTGTCGAGGGGAAGCACTCGCTTGTCTTGGTCTTCTCCAAAGTCTCCGGACGCAGCAGGAGACCTCTTCTCAAGTTGCTCAGGGTTTCGGCAGCGTGACCTGCAGCCTGGCCTGCACAGGATGCTCTTGGAAAGAGGTTTAACGTTGGCTGGTGCAACAGTCTGCCTGCCATGTTACGGGAGGCACAGAGAAACACGGGATTTGTGCACTGAAAACCTTTGAGCGAGCAAGAAAGCCTAGAGCAGAAGCACCAGGGGGTGATCTGTTTAAGGAAACCTGCAAAAAACCCACTCGGGGACCATCAGTCCTTTGCATACATGACAAACCCAAGTATTCACATCCTCCCTCTCTGGTAAAGGCACTCACGGCAAATGCACTCACACTCAATCCCCAGTCTCCTCATGGAGCATCCCAGCCACGAGAGCCATCAGGTCACAAGCATCTTCCCCTCCCTAAAGCCAATGGACCTCCAATAATGGGTGCTGGCCAACAGCTAAAAATAGCACAAAAGGAAGAATAAACAAAGGGAGCTGCTTAAATCTGTCTCTGACATTTGTATGTAGCTAATGGGGCAATTTTGATGTGCAGGATGCTGCCACCTCTCTCAGATCGTGAAGCAGCCTATGCTCCCCTGGAGCTCTCCCCAGCCACACCACGTCTCCTGCGGGGCTGGGCTGGCTGGGAGGAAACACTAATTTCTGCCCAACTCCCCGTGCGCCTCCTTTATCTCCACCTCGGCTTCTCGGGAGGATGAAGAAGTGGAAAACCACTGCTATACACAAGAGCACACACAGAGCCCGAACGCGCCCACACGAGCAGCTCCTCATCATGAAAGCCCAGTGCCTCGGCATGGCTTAAATAAAGGAAAAGTCAGGAATGTGCCTGTGGAAGTAGCTAAGTAGCTACTAGAGCTGTTTAGCACTTTCTACAGGCTGGTGGGTTTTAATTATTTTTTGCAAAGAAGCCAAAAAATGGGTATTTTCTGCAGGTGGAAAATCTGAAATTTTGGTTAGGAGAGAAAAAAAAAAAAAAAGATATTTTAACATGGGTATTTCAACTTTATAAAGTCCACTCATGTTTTATATTATCTAATGCTAAGCACCAGACTTGCCGTAATGTATAAAATCCTTCCATTACTATTTTATTTTTTGATGTGGTATCTGCTACCTGGCTTGTTCAGTAGTACTCAAACCAGCGAGCAGAAATGGTTTTATTCATTACAAAGAGGATGAGAAGTAAAACATCCCTTGTTTCATCCTTTTTCTAGGAAAACAGTTTGCATCAATGGGATATTATTATTAATTATAGAGTGGTATTTCTTGGAAGTCATGCCCAGAGTCCCTGATTGTGGGAGGCTCTGCAGAACTTCTCTGATGAAAAACCCCAGCCTTGAGAAATCAGAATTTAGGCTGAGTCAAGGCACAACAATTGGAGGAAAATGAATGGCAGCTGAGCAGCAGCAGCGATGACACACATCCTTTGGATTCATTGGAATGACCTCCTTTCTAACTCGGAGCAACTCTGTGTATAGCTTGGGACAAAGCCCAATCCATGTCGATCAACTCTCCATCTTTCAAAAGAAAGCAGTTAACCAAAATGTAACATAATCTACCAGACCCTGCCATGGTCTACAGAGTCTTCTGCCATACTCATGGCTAGAGCATCCTGCACTTCCAAGTTATGAATATGTTATCCAGATGGCAATGGTATTTCAAAAGAGAACTATTCTGTTTGTTGATTTTTTGATTCTGTGTCCAAAATCATAGTTTGATTTTATTTTTGGAAGGCTTTCATCATCCTCTATACAACACACACACCTACAGCTTCAAGTCTAGTTTCAGACTGCAAATCAAACTGGAAATCAAACAGTGTTTGATTTTGGAAAGACTGAGCAAGATGTTGCCACCTAAAAGGATTTTTTGTTTGTTTGTTTGAAACTATTAATTGAATTCAGTTTAAATCAGAGAATACATTTTCCCCACCAAAATCACATTTTTCAATGAATGCATTTTCCCTTTGAGTAGAAAAGAAAACCAGAAAGAACCACAAGGCCATCATCCAGGCCAGTGATGGTACAACCAGGCTAAAATCTCTTACCTACAGACAAAAAAGGCCAAAAATTGTTAACGCAAGCCAGCAAAGAAGATGATAAGCAGTAGATAAGGGCCCATGTCCCACACAGTTTTCTCTTTAGCGTAGGAGAGGAATGCAAACTAGAAGTGAAGCGGCTGGAGAAAGAATCTAATATCTAGAAATTATCTTCATAAATTAAATCCCTAAATCAGGAAAGCTGATTCAGGTCACAGCTGAACTGTGACTGGAATTAAACACTAGGGGAATGAAAAAAAGAGGAGGTAAAATATCTCAATCATTTGAAAACAATTATGAAGTGGCACCAAAAAAAGAGAAAAAAAAAAGTCAATGCAATTAAATAAAGCTGTCCTGTTTAAACACAGCAACGGGGAGAGATGGAGAGATTATGGGATGATATATACCTTCCTCAAGCCAGTTGGTTTTATTAGGTCTCCACCATTAAACAAGTTGCTGCTGAATGGAGATCCTGCATGGAAGGTTTTATGGGGGGAGCTGGTGGGGAAAGCCCACATGAAGGCAGCATGTAGCAGAGGACAAAGCCAGCCGAGGTATTTCAGGATTTATTTACAAGCTCTAGGAAGACGAGCTTAGTATTGCCTCGCAGGGAAACAGCAAAGAAATTAAAGGTTAAATCAACAGTGTTCAAAAATCTCGTGTATAAATCAGGAGCAATATTACCTATTAAGCAAGTTTAAACGTGTAAAAACCTCAGCAAACCCTCTCCTGCTCCAGGGATGGACCCACGCCAGCCTGGCCCTGATGGCATCACGCAGTGGCACGTTTTAGGGTGTCAGATGAGACCAGGACCCTCCTCCTCCTCGGCAGCACACGGCAGAGGGCAGCTCGCTCCCATGCCCTACATGGCTGCCCAGATGGCACAGGCTGGAGAAGAGAAGACTGAAGAGAAGCACAAGAGGTCTTCCAAGCAACGCAGTTTAATGCAGAAAGGAGGGACATCAGCTGGTCCCCAAGTCCTCAACAGACCCAAAGCGGTGGGTTCTGGATGCAGGAAGGGGGGGTTAGCCCTAGATAGCTGTGACTAGAGCAGGGTCCCCAAGGATGCAGCAGAGGATCCATCACTGGAAATTTTTAAGAGCAGGTTAGATGCACGTGGCATCCCCAGCGCATCCCATCATGTGCAGGAGGGCAAGGACCCGCAGGCCCTGAGCTCTCCTCCCCTCCTCCTTACCCACCTCCTGTGAGATGCTTCAGGGCGATGGGCTCAGAAATCCCACCCACCTGGCCTCAGCAGAGTTGGGGCACAGGGATGCCAGCCCCGGCTCCCGACGAGCAGCAGCTGTACCAACACCCCGAGCATCCGCCGGCAATCGAGACCGCTGCTCCTCAACAAAGTCCTACTGCTGCGTGTCCTCCAGTGAGGAAACACCATGAAAACCTACCTACAAACAGGACAGCAGAGTGGAACCACGCAGCAACGTTACACCTCAACCTAATTTTTCATTTTTTTTTTTCTTTTTATTTTAAAATAAACTGCTTTAAATACCTACTTCAGAGAGCCGGGACAGAGTGTTGTAGCTTTCCTCTCACTATCTAAATAAGGCCCCTAACAATGTTATCACTTTTCAAAACACATCTGTCCCGCAGCTCCTAGCCCAGACAATTGGCAGGTAACCAGTTAATAAATGTCTTCGCCAGACTGTTGAATAGGCTGGCCCCAGCTCAAGAGTGATGTCAGGGCCATTCAATGCGCTATAATTGGAAAAACCTGGGGAAAGCAATCCCATGTTTTTTAATAAATAAAGAGTGTATTAGCAGCCTCCTGCCTTTATTCACCACGGTGTCTACCTTGTTCAGTAGCAAAGTGGGATTTTTTTTCTGCTGCCGCTCACTCAGTGATTTCTACTTGGAATTTGATGCCAGTTTCCAGATGTGTCTAAGGCCAGGAAGTCAGCAATCAGCCTGGATAAAGCCTCTGGGATTAGCTGCAGATCATCTTCTGACACACACATCCTTCCTGCACCCTCTTTTATGAAATTGGGGCACACCCGTCGTGCCCAGAAATAAAATAAAACAACCCAGAGCCAAGCAAAAGCCCCTGATTAGGACGCTTTGATTAATTTCATATTAAATATGTGGGAATATATTTAATTAATTCAATCCATCAAAGCCCCTGAGGCACCGTTTGAGGGATCTTTACAACACCAGAGTGTTTATATACATAAATCACTTTAACAATTGCAGGTTCCCTGTCTGCTGGAGCAGCCCCAAGTGAAGCTCACCTCCCACAGCTCCTCACCAGTGGTACCCAGAAGGCTTGCAGTGGGGTGAATCCTACAAAGGACTCACCCTCAGAGGAAGAAGTGAAGATGATAAATGAGTTTTCTGAGCTCTGTGTGAGCAACTTTGGGAAGCTAAAACCCAAGCGGGTGATATGAAGGATGTGGTTTGCGTGGAAAATAATCCCAAGCAGAAGCACTCTGACAACAATGCGCCTCTCAAACCTCCCTGTGGCCCTAAGAAACGAACTACCGAGGTTTCCCAGCCGGGAGAAGAGGGGCTCAGGCCCACACAGCCGGGCTCCACACTTGCCCCAGCCACAGGGTACCATCTGCTGCAGGACAAGGTGGGGGGTCCCAGCCCAGGGGGTCTCAATTAGTGATTTTCCAACAATTTTGGTTCCCCCCCGCCCCAGGCATTTAAGAGGCTGTAGTCGGGCCCCTTTTGCTTGTGTCGCGATTCCTTTCATCTCTGCAACAAAGCACAACCAAATTAACACCAGCCCTTCCCCCAATAACCACCCCCGCCATGCACTCCTGCAGCCACTCTGCATTAACAGGGCACCTGAGAGCCACTGCCAAAACAGGAAAGCAGGCGCCTAATTGAAAGGGAGTATTTGGGAGTCACCCTACACAAAAATTAGCAGAGATATGCTAGGAAAATAAAAGAGTGGGCATTAACGGCAGGCTTATCTTCTTTTTCCGTGACTCCAATGTTTGGGACGTGAAGAGGCCAAAAAGTTTCACATAGTGTTCTGAGGAGCTGGTCACGGAGAGGAGCATCCTCTCCTTCACGTTCACTGCTCCCCCCCAAAATAACTTAGGCTGATTTTGAGGTGTAGACCTCCAGAATTAAAATGCAAATGTACACAAGCCAAAAAAAACCCTGCATTGTTACTATGCAATTGCGTAGCAAGTGTTGGGTTTTGGTTATGGGTTGAGAAATCAAGCGGTGCCTGATTTCAATTCACCTGCATTAGGTTTGGTAAAAACAGTAAACAGTGCTTAGGGAGAAAGAGAATACAGATGTTTTCCATCCCAAGGAAGGATTATGGGGGTCTCCATTTCTGGAGGTGGGACTGAATTTTAAGGTGAGTGGCCAGAGGCAGCTCAACGAGGCTGGTTTCCAGACAGCACAGAGAGCCCCTCTCCTCGCTACCCATGCCTGGCCAAGATCCCAGCCTGGGACCGTGACCCGTCCCCAGGGGAAGCGCCAGCCAGAGCCAAGGGGAGGATTTAGGATTAACTCCAAAAAATCAGCCAGTCCCACCCCACCCTGCAGGCAGACTGTGGAAAGGAGCAAAAGCCCTCAAGGCCAGGCAGAGGGACACCGCAGCCTGGCAGGGAGCAGGCAGGCAGGCCGGCCTTCCTGCAGTCTCAGCGGGGTCGGCAGCATCTGGACAAGCGACCCAGAGCCGTCCCTGTCTGCTGGGGCCACTCAGATCCTCCAGCCCCAGCTCTGGGCTGCAGAAGCCCAGTTGGCTCTCAGAGTGGGAGCAAGCCACAGCAATAGAAAGAAAAGAAAAAGAAAAAAAAAGAGAGAGAGAAAAAGCAGCGGGAAGCCCTGCTGAGAAGCCCCCTTTTGTGTAAACACACTCCGTCCTCAGACTAAAAATAAAGGCAAACCACAGGAAGGGAGTGAGTGCTTGGACAATATCCGATTTGGTGTGTGCCTGGGTGTGAGCTGAGGGAAAGGGGAGAAGAGCAGGGGACTCCACCCAGCGCAACCACACAAAGGCAGCCGTTTAAGACCTTCAAGATGGACAGGCATTCCTGGAGATTATTTAAATCCAAATAACTGCTGCTTGGCAGATGCGCAGTCCTTTGGTATGTGTGCAGCACTTGGAAATGTTAAGTGAGGGAAAAGGCTGCCATGGCAGGAGCAGGAAAGGCAGGATGACTGCATGAGGCCCATTTTACAGGTTCGGAGACCGAGACCTGAGGCCGTGAACTGAAACCCCATAAACCTGTCAGAAAACAAGGAAGCAACCCAGACAAGATGACAGCTGAAATCTTTTCACCTCACAGATCCACCCTCAAAAATTACCTCTCCCTGCACGCTGCCCTTTGCATCTCAGTCACCGCTGGAGCCAAAGAACCAAACCCAAAACAACCACACGCACATGAAGGCTGCGGAGAGCTGATCAGCTGACTGCCCACCCCAAAGGGGTCTCAAATGCTTCCCCAGGTGCTGGGCTCAGAGGCACCACACTCTGCCATCGCCATCAGCTAGCTCACGAGGATGGAGCTTCACCGACACCTGCATGTCCCACCCACAGCCTCCTTGCAGGAGGGATGCTTTGCTGACGGGTGCAATCGCACCCAAGAGACAAGCATCCATCCATGCCGTGCAGAAAGCATGTAAGACAGAGTGAGGAGGCTTCCTGAAGCCCAGCGCTCACCGTTGGTGCTGACACACCACTCAGAGGCCTTCTGGGGAAATGCAGGACTTGGGAGGAACCAACCATTCAGCCTGGCTTGAAAGGTTTCTCTCACACGGAAGCGGTCTGTAAAAGCACAGAAACCCACAGCTCTCCCCAACCAGCCTTATGGCCACAGGTCCCACCATACGGGCAGCACTGCTCTGGGGTACTGGTGTTTGGGGTTTGGATCTGGCCACCATCAGCCCCATGTTCCTCCATGCACTGGAAACCCTCCTCTCTTTAGCCAGCCACGGCTAAACTGCAGCATCTGCAATGCTCAACCACCTCATTTCCCTTCCTTTGTCTATTTTGTGTCAGAAGAAAATGACATAGTGCTCGGCAGTGGAGGAAATCAAAGACGACTACGTTGACCTCAACTTGGGCATGTTTCCTGCTGACGTTTGTATTCCTCTAATTCTCTCCTCCTGGTCCCATGTTCACTTTCCTACCATTAGGTCTCACCCTGAGTATTTGTTTTCTCTCTACTATTAGAAAGGTCTCTAGGTCCACATTAAAGGTCTCCTCTGAGCACAGCCAAAACGCAAACCCCCCATTTCCTTTAGAAAACAACTTCCTATGAAACGCAGCTGTTTGAAGCAGGTCACTTGCCTTGTCTGCAAAACACGCCACACCAAGCACAACCGTCCTCGTTTCATTCTCACTTGCAAGTACCTGCTGAGACTTTTACTGGCTTTCATTTGGGGCATTTCTTACGTGCTGACTATAAAATGCAAACACCTTTCCACAAGGCTCTCTCTGAGAGGGGGGCAGCTGCTGGTGCAGCAGCTTCTGTCCCCACCCCACCGTCCTTGCACACCGTACTGGCAGCACAAAATAACACAACAGCACGAAAAGACAGCTGGGCCATCGGCCCTACAAACACCTATGTGACCCACCTCCTGCCTCCCAGCTCGGCGGCTGAATCCCAACTGTAAATCAAAACTGAAGATCTTTCCTTTAAACGACTTTAGCAGGCCGCTTGCAACCCCCTTAGGTGCTGATGGATGGACACAGGGGAATTCAAGAAAAAGGTGACACCTTCTGTTTACTCAGTTAATTACACCTCATTATTGCTGGAGTGGCCGCTACAGCACTCATGGATCCCTTTTAGCGCAACTCCCTGCATCATGAGATGTGTTTCCCTGCAAACACCTCTCGGGGATGAGGATGGAGGGAGGGGAAGGGGACTCGGGGTGCAAGCAGGGTTGCAGGTGGAAGCCCCAACCCTCTGCCTTGCCCAAGCTGGAGCTGCTGCTGCAGGCTGAAGTCAGGCTGGGGAAGGTTAACAGGGGAGACTTGCACCCACTGCTCCTTGAAACCCCAGCAGTCACCTGCCCCAGCCCGCTCAGCTCCCTCTTTGGCTCCTCAACATGGCGCTGGGCAGCAAATTTAGTGGTGTGCAGCCTGGGGCCAGCACTGGTGGCACAGCTCGCCATAGCCAGGGTCTAAGTGACCTCAGCTGTCTTTGGATCTCCTTAACACAAAGTCACAATCCATATTTGTAGGCACAATGCTTAACGTGGAGTTAGACAGCAGGCTACAAAGAGTGACTGCAAATGTAGCTGCTCTCTGTTGTTAGAAAACCTCCAAGTGCAATACAAGTATAACAAGAGAACACACTGAGAGCTCAGTTCCTGAGGTTACACACCTAAATTAATATGGCATCTTCAGTCACGCTCTGGAAATACTTACTCCTTGCAAAATTACAGGCTGCCTCTAAAAGGTTGGTACCAAAGGACAGGGGACACATCTGGAAGCACTGAAGTCTACCTCTGCCCAGATGTATAACTTCACAAAGACACGTAAGGAGAAAACCCCAGGGGATTAACGCCTCCTGACCACAATGTGACAAACCCCCAGTTTTACCTGGATCAAGGTGTGTGAAGGACCCAATGACAAAGTCCAGCGTTGAGACAGCCAGTAGGAAGAGCAGCAGGAGCTGGAGCCTGATGATCCACTTCACCCCCGCCAGGTTGATCCCCAGCAGGCCCAGCAGGACAGCCAGTGAGATCCCGCGCACTGCCCAGATGTTGCTGAGGCTCAGGACATCTGCGATGGACTCTGCAAAGCCAGTGATGTACATGGCACCTGCAACGCACTGAAGGACAGAGCTCAGTGAGTACTCTATGGGAGAACAAGGGATCCTCCATCCATCCTGGAGGGTCTCTGTTCAGACAGACAGACATTTTCTGTCTTAATACAATCTTTAATGTTACTCTGGCCTACAGGGACTGAACCTTATTGCTATAAGAGAGCACACTGCCAGGGCAGCATACCTACTGCCCAGATAAACAGAGAAGGCTGGGTGCTAGGGCCAGCAGCCCTAGCTTTCCACTGGCTTTAAAATTTACCCTCCGTTAATGCTTCAGGAGAAACCACACTGGCTTCTCCGAGGGAGAAAAGGATGAGTCAACCTCCAAGTTTCTTCCCTTCTTCCGTTTCTCTGAAGGAAATGGTCCCAGTTCAACACCTGCCTGAAGAACGGCAGTTTGCTTCCCCCTTCATTGCCTCCCAGGGGTTATTTTTAACTCGGTGTTTAGTTTGGATGTGAAGTCTGATGTTTCACTGGCTCCCCATCTCGTTGCTGGAATGGAGCCTGCACTTTTCAGGACAGCGCATTGTGCAAACCATGCCCCCTGAGCTCCCGGGAAAGCTGCTTGTTTGTCTTGCTGCAGGGCAGGACACGTGCTCTGTCCTGGATGGCTGAGAGTCTGCAGGATGGAACATCTGCAGCACAGCTTCAGGCCTCAAACACCACTGCAGGGCAGCAATCCTAAATACCAGGACATTTATTTCCCTCCAGAAGTTCCCACTCACTGACATTTCAGCAGCAACCCCCTTCCAGTGCATGGCATCCCTGGCAAACTAGGTCAGGGCACGGCTGCAGGCCGGCACAGGTCGTGTGACCTATGGTCCTGCCACCCCACTATACCCGTCCATGAACGAGGGATGTGCAGCACAGTTCCCACATGACTGGAAGGGAGAAAACCCCCACCCAAGCCAGCAAGAGTCAGAGCAGACCCCTCCTTTGCTGCAGATCCCCCTTGGACCGAGCCAGCGTCGCTCCACTGAGGGTGTTGAGGACAACCTGACCCATACCCAGGAGCTGCGGGTTCGTGCATGGTTTTTGGCAAGCACAGTGCATGGGATTCATCTCTTCAGACTCAGACACCTACAACTTGGAGAGCCTGGAGAAGGATTCACTTCCCTCACAGGCAGACACCTAGCACAGGTCGGGTGAACTACGCCCTGAAACTCTCTCATTCTCCTCGCTGGTAGCCCCACCATGAATGTCTCCACCAGAGAAGTCTCAGACTCCGCAAGGTAGTTCCCAAATAAGTGGATGTATTCTTGTTTACTTGTGTTTAGCATAGCCTACACTACCACTGAGTGGATCATGCACATCTTACAGGGGTTCTTTCTCCAGAAAACAGGTCCTGCCTGAGCTAGCAGAGGACAACACCCTGTGCCAGCACAGTTCCACTTGGGGCACCCACAAAACTGCACTTGAGACCTGAAGCCAAAAAAAACCCAAACAGAATCTAATGCCAATAAACACATTAATACCAGGTCAGTTCTTGCCACTCATGTGAGGAAAAGCCCTGTAGACAGAAAGCAGTATCACCTAACCCCAACTCCCTGTACCTGACCAACATCAGTTTTTGAAGAAGTTTTCTTAACTAAGTTTTCTTTCCTTTCACACCAAGGATGGCAATGTGCAAGGACACTCTGAAGGGAGAAGAGCGGAGTGAGCCTCTGACAGTCTCAGCACCGCAAGCCTCCTTGAAGCCTTTCCTCTGATGAACCGCGAGTATCACCAGCAGAACGGAAGAGCTGGGTGCCCACAAACACCCCGCTGCTCCACACACAGCAATGGCCAGGGCCCCTGCGGCACTATGACACAGGCTGGCTTCTCACGAACTACCCATCTTGAAATCAGAACTGAGTTCTAAGCTGAAATTTGCAGAAATCAGTCCCTTTGTAAAACAAACACTTCGCTGGGCAAGGAACATAACTGATTTTCACCACCCAGACAAGAGCTGCCACTACCTTTGCTTTTGGGATTTTAGGGCTGGACCCTGGAAAAGCTCTGCTCGCCCAGACAGGTCTTACTGCAAACCGCTCCAGGAAAGGAGACTGCAGAGAAAAGCACCAAACCCCAGCCTCATGGTTAAGAGCTGCGGCGACCAAACACGCTGCATCGGTCTCTGTAGGACCTAGTAGACGTGTGCAGCATCTTTTAGGGCAATCTGATTAAGCCTCTCCCCTGGAGCATACCAAGAGGACAGCAAAGCCCAACTGGGTCTCAGCTCAGCTTGGCTGATGCAGCGGGAGCCCATCTCTGCAGCAGCCCCAGGGCACTGAGCCACCTCTCATCTCCAAAGGCATCAGCAGCACGTGGCCAGTCATTCCCCACTTGCCCCAGTCAGACCAGGGAATGGGGAATACCCCCATTTCTGGCCAGACTTGCCTCATGATGGAGGTTACAGTGCTCTGTGAGCATCTTGTAGTGGGGGAGCAGCCTGCAGCTGTTGCAAAGCACGTTGGGCAGAAAGCAGGGCCAAAGAGAGGGGAAAGGCATCAGCTTTCGGGAGCAGGCAAAGCGCTCCTAAGCAAGCTGCCAGCTCCCACCCCGCAGCCCCCTGAGTGCACAGGACGCCTCGGCAGGGGCCAAGGCTGCTGCAACCCAGCTTTTACAGCCCTCAGGACAGCCTGCAACCTGATTGCTTTCCCAGACGGGGTCTGCTCAGAGAGCAAGAGTGGAAAATATGACAGGAAGGATTCTCATGTGTGGCCCATTTCCATATCTTGGCTTGTAACTGTGTTCAGTTTGTATTTTATGGACACTTGCTTTTAATCTGCAGTGAAAGGAGAAGAGGGGACTATTTTTGGTTTGGGGGTTTTTAAGGGTTTTTAGAGATTGCTGCAAGCCAGTCAGTTAAAAACAAACCTCAGTAAAAATGCTTCTCTGCTCGCCACATTTTATACTGTTCATAACATCTTTATGGGGGGAGGGGGTTAAGTTACTGCAGGTTTAAGAGATTACTTTCCATTCTTTATGTTTATTACTTGTGTATTTCGGTGCTTCACCACCATGACAGCTCCTTGGGGCCTTTCAGAATATCCAGAACTGTGACTTGTAGATCTCAAGAAGTCAATTAGCTGTGGCTCTTACTGCTGCCCAGCTCTCCTCCCATACCAGCTCCACTTCTGCTGGCTCCCACAAAGAAGCAGCCAAGGCTTGCCCAGTCCCTAAGGGTACGGGGAGCACGCCAAGGCTAACCTGCCAGCCCACAGCCGCTCACTGTGCTTTAGGTGGCCACCCTGGCCTCTCCCACTTCAGTTTAAATCAAGTCTCTCGCCAGCAAGGGCATGTCCTGGCAACGGGGGTAATTTGGGATGGGAGGGAATGTCCTGCATGGTTCGCTTGTTCAGACACCCAGTTCCTGCACAGTTGTGACCCATGCCAGGCAGTGTATTGGCATGCACAGGCTTGCTCTTGGGGAGCAGAGTGGGGCTGAATGCTCCCCATGGTGCTCTCCCATGCTGTTCAGCATACCGGACCATTACTTGGATCCATTACTTGGATTTTACTTGGAGCATTACTTCCTGTGGCAGGAAAGCCCAAGATTAATATCTGCATTGCAAAATTTCTGTATTTTCTTTAAATAACCTTTTTTTTTTTAATTACCTGGCCAAAAATATAAAGGAGGCCAATGGTCCCCCCTATTTGACCTCCAAGGACAGTAGAAATCATGGAGTAGACTCCTCCACTTCCGATGCTGCACTTCTCACACACCCCAATTCCAGATAAGACTGTCACCAGGGCAACCAAGATGACAAAGGACACCAGAAACATGCCCGTTACAATGCCAGTGTTTCNAAAAAAAAAAAAAAACAAAAAACAAACCACACATAAATAAAGATCAACCTAATCAACCTACACCATGAAGATGTCAAGACAGAAAAAGGACCTATCTGCTCCTAGTCACTAGTGATCAATGAATCTGGAGTCATCACAGATTAAAAGAAAAAACCCACACACCCTACTTACCTAAGTAACGTAATTGATTGCCAAATTTACAGATCCTATTAACGCCCCTCTGAAGAAGACCTGTCTCGTCCTGGGGCTGGGCAGACTTTTGCATGATCAGGTTCTGCACCGGCCTCCTGCATGAATCACTAATTTTGTCCTCTGTTTTAAAAAGAACAAGGTCAAACAATCATTCAGCCACCAAGGGCAGGGGATCACCGCCTATTTGCATGTTTTAGAATGACATGCTTAAAAAAAAAAACCACTTTCATAACAAAAAGTAGTTTCAAAATTGAACCTCTGGGATTTGTGACAGCTGATTTGTTAAGAGCATCAAGCTCACATTTTAATTTTTCAGAACATTTACCTTTAAAAGCTCTGATCCTCCCAAACAACGAGATACCAAAGAACAAAACCCCAAAGGCAACACGGCGTGGAAGATAAATAACATTCTCATAAACCAGCGCGTGCTGGGCCTTATCTGCAGGACGTACACCAAGTGGCAGGCAGCTCTCGCTCTCCCTGTACTCGTGGGAGTTTTGTGCAGAGGATTCAGCCCCGCTGAGGAAACAACCCCCCTTCCAGTTCGGGGCAGAGGGAGGGCTCTGGGAGGAGCTGCTGCATCAGCCATGGTCTCACTGGGGGTGAGGAGCAAAAGCCCCTGAACAAACCCAGCTGCAGGTCCCTGATGGCAGCTTTAAGGGCCAGCATCACCCTTATTTTTGAGGGTTCAGTTTGCCATTTTTTCAGTCGGATTTTCAGAAAGAGAAGGCACTTAGTACCTCCAAAAGCATTCAAGCACCTCTTCTGAGCTTGGGACCTCCAAACCCTCTCACACATGGCTGTAATTTATTTTCCAGGGTCAAAAGTTTTCCCTCATGCTCCAGCCCACCTTCCCCTGCTGACAAATCGCTCAGCCGGGCGCACAGCGATTCCAACCGTACGATCAGAAATCTCCTCCAGTGCCCAGTGCTTCGTTAACATCTGCCTTCCCTTCCCCTGCCTTTACTCATATTACAGGCCATGTCCGCATCCCTCCTTTCCAACCTTGCTCCAGCAGTGCTCATTTCTGAGGTCATGCTAGCCTTGATAGGGGTTTGTTTATCATCAGCACTAAAAGGCTGCTTCTCAGCTTTGGGGTTGGTTGAAATCCCAGATTTTTTTTCTTTTCTCTTTTTTTGTGAAACAACAGAAACATATCCAGGATGTTGCTATCATCATAAAATCCTATTTTGGTTCAGCATCCTGCTGCCTTTGACAGGGGTTTTATCTGGTCAGTAGGGAATGGAGCCAAGGTTCGCTATAAATGCAGCTGCTGGCTGGGTCAGCACCACAGCTCACTACAACCCTTTTTCAGAAGGACAATTGTACTTTTTCTTCAATAGCTCACCTGAGGTTAAAAGGGTTAATAAATACAACACACTTCAGTTAAAAAAAAATAAAATAGCACACATACACAAACACATGTAGCGTTGGGCTTTTCCAGAATCTGCTGGTGGCACCAGGCTATGGCAGCAGCTAGTTAATGGGCAGTCCAATAGTTCCCACGGAAGAAAGGGTTAACACAAAGACCAGGGAGGAAGGCTGGACTCACAGTAACAATAGCAAGCAGAGAAAGTGGGAAGAAAAAGCCCCCATTAAACACTGATGCCTGTTTATGCATGCATGCTGGAGGGGGTTAGTGCAGTGTTATAATAGTTGTTGAGCATTTTGGCAAGATTAGAGTCCCCTGGAATTGCAAAAGTTTACCAGCCCCAGCTCTGGAAATTTATAGCAAAAGCCTGACTCTGCGATCAGCTCGACATATGACTGTCCTCAGCCAGGGGAGCTCTCTGCCAACCCCGACTTCTCCCCCCTTCCCTTTTATGCTAGCTTCCAGCTGTTTCAGTTTTTCTTTTATTTACTGGCTTTATTTTTATTTGTGTTTGCTCCAGCAGTAACTTGCTTTCGAAGGAGATGTGGAGGAAATAAGATCAGAAGGAAAAGGGAGCTAGGAAAATCATCCTGACCTCTCCACCATGACGACTGCAGCTCCCCTCAAAACCTCCAGTGAAGCAATTTTTAATTCAGAGTGCAAGTGTCTTCCTGCTCCTTTTGGAAGATGTCCACCGTGCCTGTGACACGAACTCTGCCCAAAGCTCAAATTCCACCCATCCCTGCGGGAGCTTTCCTTCTTCTAAGGGGAAATTTTAAGGGACAATATAATGTTTTGCATCAGGAGGGAAGCGAGCAGAGACACTCTTCCAGGCTCTGACCCTCAGTAAGATACTATTCTGGATCCACAAGTAGAAGTCCCTTTGATAGCGAGTACAACTTCACCTGAGGGCTCTCCATTCAGGAAGTTGAGGACTCCAACACTAACACGTTTGGAGGAGACCTGCTCGGTGGTGTTGGGAAGATGGCTGAGTAGCTGTATCTACGGCAATACATTTTACCTGAAAAGTGGTTATTTTGTCCCAACAATACAGCACCACAAGGGTGTCCCTGTTCACTGTCAAGGTTGGTTGTTCCGTTTTTCTTTTTCTTTCCTAAAGCTAAAATAGGAAACCACTTACAAAGACCACTTCAGCTTTCCATTTTTGTGGAACTTTTTGAAACGCTACAAAATACCAGAGGATGTAAGCAATGCCTACAATGAGCAGCACAGAATCCAAAATACCTGGGTGGTGACGGAGATACAAGATAAGGACTTGGGGAGGAAAATGCCTGTTCACATGTTCAACCAAGTCAGCACTCACTCACCACAAGCCATCCCGTCCTCAGGAAAAGAACCACTCCAAAAATGTTGATCATGCAGGAGGTGAAGACGCCATCCCACGTTCCAAAAAGCACTGGCTCCCACACAAACAGCTGGATCTTCCACCAGGGCTTGGTCTGTGTTTGAGATATCTAGAGGAAAGCAAAGCCTTCAGTTTTCCCTCTTGTGCTTTACAGGCAGGCTGCAGAAGCAGTGCAACAGCCAGCCACCAACAGTGGGATGGCCGCCAACAGCTGCAAACACATCACTTTGCTGCAAGAAGGTGTTCCCTGTAATACCCTATCTATATTCTTGTAGGATAAGCAGCAGCAGAATCCTACTCAGCCTCAGCAAATTAACCACCTTGATGATGTTACATGAACCAAAAACACCATTCAAGGGGTCCTTTACAGAGCCTGCAGCTATATGTTGTGCCTCTCCTTCTGTCTCTGCCAAGCACCCCACCAAGACAAGCAGGGTCCTCAGTGCACTGGAGAAATCTCTTAGATGAGATGACAAACCAGGCTGGACCAACTGGGCCTGACAGTGTAGGTTAAGATGGTCTTCCCACCACATACAGTCATCTCTGATCAGGACACCACGTTTCTAGAGGAGACACAGGACTCTGGTACTCGGGGCATCAGTGAATTTCAGAGCTGCTGGAACTGAGACCTGAAACTCCAGGGAAACTGCAGTTTTCCTATTGCAGCTGCTCCCTCCCGCCTTCTAGTAAAGAAGTCCCCTCTTTCCCTTTTAAATAATACACCTGAGCTTTACACAGCAAAAACAAGAGCAGTTTTGTTACTTCAGTCCTGTTTACCCGCCACAGAGGTGACCAGGAGGAGGTGCAGAGACCACAGAGATGGAAACTTGGGCTATGAAGGGAAATGACTCTCCAACATACCTGCTGCGCTTCCTCGTGGAACAGCTCTTGAACATATCCTTCACTTCTGGCACCATTCAGGCTGAACATCGTATACTTCGTGTTGCCTCTGCACAGCTCTAGCACTACAACAGGCGAGACTGATCCGAGCAGAAGGTCAGCTATTCTTGGTCAAATTCCTGTGGTGCTGGATCCTCCGTTGTAGAAGATTCATGATTTTATTGCACTTACTGTGAAAGCGGGAGAGATAGAAGACACTGCTGTTGCTTTCTTAGTCTGCAGAAGCACAACGTTATTACCTAGACGGAGCCGAGAGCGACTCATAGCAGATGCTGAACCACAGAGTGACACCACAGCAGGCAGAGAACAATGCTCACCCAGCACCCTCCCAGGACCTGTCCGTGGCACAGGCTCTGTCATCAGCCCTACATTTAACAGCCCTTGGTGGCCTATTCTGAATCTATCCACACCCCTGGCATCCCCAGCATCCTGCAGCACTAGCTCCACAGCTTCACTGTGTGCTGCCTGGGAAAAGTAGTTCCTTTCATCAGTTTTAAATCTGGTGCCTCGTAATTTCATTGCATGCCCCTGTGCTCTGGTGACATAGGACATGTGAACTATTTACTTCCCAGCACCACTGATCACTCCACAGCCTTGATCACATCCCTTTCACCTGCACCTTTTGCAGACTAGAGTCCTGCTGATGTAACCTCTCCCCTGACAAGTGACCTCATTACCCGGCTCTGCCCCTCTTCCAGTATGACACAGAGATGGAACTGGAGCAGCTGAAGCTATCCACCAACACAGACCCACGCTCTGCCTTCCTGACGCTCTCAGCCACATCCCCTGTACCGATGTACAGGAGCCTTTCTTCATGGTCATACCACCCTTGGAGGTACAGTTGTCTTGTCTGCAGTGGCCCAACTTCAGATTTGTACCTGCCACAGGCAGACTCCGGCAGTGGGTCAGGCCTAATTCAACACCACGTATGTACCAAGAAAGCAGCATCAGGTTTTATTTCGAGGATAACTTAGCCCATCTTTACAGCAGAGGAAAGCTAGCACAAGCATTTCTCTACTACTTTGGGTCACTCAAGATTTCTGCATCAGGGTCGGAATCCCAGCTCCCAGATCAGCACTTTCACCACCCTGTCTTTATTATTCTACTTTTAAATACCTGATAATAAATAACCAATGCTGCCACCACAGTGTTTCAGCTGCAGAAGGTCTCCTGCAGCTGGGGTACAATGGCCAGCACGGGAGGTTTTTCTTCACCCTGTCCACGTGGCCAGCTAAACAGCACCAAAGCCGTAAGAGTGCATTGATTCCACACTGCTCCCTCCCCTTTTTTGAAGCAAATGACCCTTCACAATATCACAAATGGCTGCTGTTACTGGGAGATCGGGGCTTCAAGCCGGGCAAAAGCAGCAGGAGCTAAAGAAACAAAGCTCATGTTTTTATGCAAATAGCCATACCAATAAAAAAAGGAAGAAAATACACGATGTGAAACAAGATTACAATTGAATAGCCATATTCTCCTAATATTCCCCAACACAGCCCTTCCTCGCCAGAGATTTCACTCAGTAAAGGATTCACTGTGGCCTTCCAAACTCCTGCCTTTCACAGCAGTTCCAGCTGGATGTAGAAAGAACAGGGAGGCTGCAGCCCTGCAGCCCCCAGCTCTCCTAAACCACTACACCAAGGGAGCCCAGAAAGAGGTGGCCCCGACCCCCTGCAGCAGCGCAGGGTGGCTGAAGCCACTCGTTCAGCGTGCCCAGTGTGCAACAGCACAGGTAGGTTTGATGAACCCATATTATCAATCTGAAACTTGCAAAATACAGAGAGAAGGGCTCCACGCACGGATTTCAGACCTGGAGCTCACCTAGCAGGAAACGTCACCCTCCTAGACATTTAAGCCCCCTTAGCTCACAATTTCCTTCCTTTTTCTCAGCATTAAAACCCCTCTCCAGGCCTGTGCTCCCATGCCCTTGCCACTCAGCCCTGCTCCCGCTCCCCTCTGTGCAAGAGCTTTCTCCTCCGCAGTCGCAGGAAATTGCCTCTCCACTATTGCTCCTCTGCGGTGTTTCCAACCGCCCAATATCTTATCCCTCAGTTCTACAATTGTTTACATCCCTCCTCAACGTATGGATCCATTCAGCCCTACAAGGTAACCGAAGCAAACACTGGAGGGGGTATAAAACACAGAAGCGAGAGCTGAACAAACATGCCAGGACAGCTGCTGTATGCGCAGCCACATCCCGATCCACGCAACACGCACATTGTTTTTGCAATTTAGGGTCTGAAAGTGGAAAGTCCTTGGGGCTGGAGCCTTCCTCTTGTCCCATGCAGCACACTACCAGCGCAGCATGGTTTCTAAGTTGCTGCACAGTACAGAGATGTTTTTGGGCAGTATTATCTATCTAGGTCACCAACCCAGCGGAAGCTTTTTCTGTTATACACAGCAGTCTGCCAAAAAAACCAACCAGGCAGTTTTCTTCTAATATAAGCAAGCCTCTAACTCAAAAGTTAATTGATATTACTTTTCCTAAAGTTTCTGCCAAAGACACTAACCAGTCTATAAATTAAAGAATGGTTGTTTTAATCTTTCCATATCATTTAGCACTCGAGAGAGCAGAAAAGCATTAACAAACCTCCTCACAGAAGCATTACAAAGGCTTGTCTCCTTTTCCTGCAACACTTCTATATTTAATTACAAAACCAGACTCCTACAGATGAAATTTCTGTGCCCTCCGCACCCTTTCGAAGAAATAATATTTTATTAATTGTCACATTAAAGCCATTTCTGAGCTAAGCGTCACTGCTCTGAGCTACTCAACTGCTGGCTCATTTTAAAGAGGAAAGGTTAACGCCTTCCCAAGCACAACTGCGTGTGGTCCCACGACCTCCGAAGCCTCCATCCCTGCCAGAGTAGGTACTTCCAAGCCTCCCTCCCTCAAGGGACCCAGCAGCCAACCGCGCTTTAGTTTTAATAAATCCCCTCAACTCCTCTCCAGGTCAAGTTCTTAAAAACACCTAATTTAGGGGACCCAGAGGAAAGCAGGAATTAAAGGGAAATAAAGCAGCCATCAGTGCAACGAAGGTAACGCCACGCATAGGAGTGCTTGGTTATTCCCAGTTATTCATTTACTGCAACAGCCAGGACAATTGCCCAACTCTTTTTGTTTCTGCCTATCTGCGGCGTAACACGAGAGGTGGGAAACAAGCCCGGGCTCACCTCAGCAGCTTTACTTCCCCAGTGCGGTCGGACGGCCTCGCTTTTGCAGAGGCCGCGGCGCTGCCAACACCTCCACGGCTCCGGCCGCTGTGCCCACCGCCGCACCGGGGCTGTGCCCACCCCTCCCTGGGAAATGCTGCAAGTACCTGCTCCCTCTTCCTTTTTTTTTTTTGGCTTTTTTTTACTTTCTTTTTTTTTGGTCTCCTTTTTTTGCCTTTTTTTTTGCTCTTCTTTTTTTCTCCTTTTTTGCCTTTTTTTGCTTTTCTTTTTTTGCCTTTTTTTAGCTTTTTTCCCTCCTTTTTTTTCTTTTCTTTTTTTCTTGCTTTCCTTTCTTGCCTTTTTTTCGTACTTTCCTTTTTTGCCTTTTTTAACTTTTCTTTCCTCTTTTTTCTTTTTTCCCTGCTTTTTTTCCTTTCCTTTTTTTTTTTTGCCTTTTTTTAATTTTTTTTTCCTTTTCCCCGTCATTTTTTACTTTTTAGCCTTTCTTTCCTCCATTTCCGTGGCCCCCCCTCC
>VYZV01001870.1:1077-11997 GCA_013401275.1 Pandion haliaetus | reverse complement strand
CCCCCCGCCCACCTGCTCAGTTTGATCTACGTGGGTTTTGGTAGTTTCCACTCGCGCTCGGGGAACACGCCGGTTATTTCTTCCAGGAGGGGCTGAGACATTGCGGTGCCAAAAGTGATCGGCGGCAGCACGCGCATCGCTGAATGTAGGAAACCGAACTAATTAGGGTTTAGGAGCAGACTTCCACTAAACCTGAAATTCTCAGGAGTCTGACAAAAAAGAAAAAAAAAAAAAAAAAAAAAAAAAAAGAAATCACGGCTGCTCGGTTTCGGCAGGAGGGAAAGCTGCCAGCCACAGGGAAACGGGACTCCCATTCCGCATAGGAGCGGTTGCAACCTGGTTTCAATACGAACTCACTTCAGCGTAACTTCCCTGTTCAGGGCTGCCAAGAAACCCTGTGACCCCGTGTAGACAAAGCTCCATCTGAATTAAAGGCAGGAATTTCGGATAGTCTCAATG
Organism: Pandion haliaetus; assembly: GCA_013401275.1. Taxonomy (NCBI): domain Eukaryota; kingdom Metazoa; phylum Chordata; class Aves; order Accipitriformes; family Pandionidae; genus Pandion; species Pandion haliaetus. The sequence goes on along the minus strand of VYZV01001870.1, from coordinate 11,538 downwards.
TAAATAGGATCAAATCTAAAGCTAGGCACCCTTCCTTAGAGCTTGAACAGCATTCACTGACTTCATTTACTTCCAAATGAAGTAAGCCAAAATGAGTTAGGACAATTTTAGTTTTCAGTAAAGACACCCATATAATCCAGCAAACCTGCTTTGACTTTCCAGAGTGTCCTGCAGAGGCAAAGTGCAAACAAGCCTTTACTCTTGGACAGAAACAGCAAGGACAAGTGAGTGGCAGAAAAGGAAAGCGAGCAGACCACGCTTCTCGAAGGAGGATGAAGCCTAACTGAGGAAATCAGCAGATTTCTCTCCGAGATATCCCATTCCTGGAATATTTCGGAAGCTCTCCTCCGGCTCCCTTCAAAGATTACGCTCTTTCCAACTACCAGGGACCAGGTTCAGCCAGATTCTCTCATCTTGAGGGCCAGTGCAAAATCTGAAATAACTCAATTTGTTGCAGAACTGCTAAAGAGTCACTAAATCACTAAGGACCAAGTCCTGTGGCTTGCCTGCAGGCAGTCTGCCCCTACACACACACATGCACGCTAAGCAAGAGCTGAAGAAGTTTCTTGGGGCAGTTGCCACTGCCACCCCCCACTGCGGACCACTCCTTTAGTAAATCCTGCCTCTCCACTGGAAATAACAACTGCAGAAATCCAGCAAAAGGTATTTTCAAGGACCACACTGACACGTTAAAATCACCAAGCGCTGCTGTTAAAAGCGCGTTCAGGAGTGCTCGGCGTTGGTCTCCGTCTGCTCCTATTTAAGTCATGGCAATTTTCAACATTTTCCTCCTTGGCAAGAGAATCCAGCCAGCAGCACTGCTTCAGTGGGGCTGCGTGCGTTCCTGAGGAGCACGCTGCTTTTCCATACTCAGCACATGAGCAAAACCATAGACTGACATATGCACTCACTTCTCCAAGGGCAATCAACAAGTGGCAGTCACATACAAAGCAGTTTACTTTCTTTAAAGAACAGGCTTTGAAAATAAAGAGGGAACCTGAAGGCAAGAGAAACAGCTCTAACTTAGATTACTGGTAACAAGTATGTGATGATATGGAATGGTATAAATTCCCCAGCACACATTTGGGATGGCTGCGTGACTCACAGCTGGCTCAGCCACCAGCGTGTTCTGTTCCTGCGAGCCTTCCTCTGCACCGCTCCAAAGTCTACACCACCTTCCAGGAAAACCACCGCAAACCATTTCAGAAAGTTTTTTAAAAGTCCTAATTAAAAATTCTCTCTCCTTATGCTGAGTACCTTAGCTCTACTGGGGGAAAAGGGGGGGGGGGGGGGGAAATGCAACTAAAAGTTAAAATTGTTTTATCAAAGTCCAATTCTTGGGTGCTTTTGGGGCTAGCAATGAATGCTGCAAATTCCAGAGACCAGCAGGAATCCTTTCCCCCAAGTTACGTAGGTCCTCGGGACTGTCAGATGGACCATCTGAAGCCTGGCAGACCCAAGTATTGGACATCCTNGGGGTCGGAGTCTGGAGATGTATTTAAGAGAGTGAAGGAAGTGACAAAAGGTTATGTGGGATAAAACAGGTAAGGGAAAAAATACAGAGGTGTCAAAGATACAAACGTGGCCCCCAGAAAGAGGGGAAGTAGCAGCGCAGAGGTCGGTCAGCAAAAGAAGATGTGAATTTGAAACATCCACAGGTCTGAGCCATCCCGTGAAACGTGGAAAGGATTGAGTCTTAGTAGACTGGGTGTTAATTATCACATACCTCATCACCATCTTCTTCAGTTGCCAGACATACCCGTCTTTCCTAACACAGCAACACGCAAGCCGATTTCCATGTACACACACAGCACAAACTGTGAATAAACTACACGATTTAGCTAATCACATCGCTTAATGACCTACAAACAGATCAACAGTAAACCAGGCTGTTACAAGAGTATGTTCCTAGACTAAATGAAGAACCAGCCTTTTTCTATTCAAGTTCACTCATAGTTGTAACTTGTAAAATACTTTTGTTTTTAAACTGCATTTTTACCTGATTTTGTTCAGTGCGTGGTAACAGCAGTTATCAATATAGTACCTGAGCATCACCACAAATAACATTCTTGTTTCAATTCCTTAAAAATGGAGTTTCGGGCAACAAGAACGACCCTGAGGGCCAACCCTGCCGAAGTGCATTTCCATATCCGATGTAGGGACTCAGGCTGTCCTTACAGCTCATTTTCAGGTAGCTGCAACATCCACCACTCTAGCTACGCGTTTGACTAGGGGACCGACCATCCTGTTTACTTTGATTTGATGCTTTCCTTTAAGCTAACAAATGCTGTCTTAAAGAAAATCATCCTTTCTGACTCATTTTGGAGGAAAAGATCACTTTGGCACACTGATATTCTTGCACTTGCTCATCCGTCTTTCCGAACTGTGACTTTCTTAGGTTGTTCTGATCTGTCTATAATTAGCCTTGTAACAAAGATGATTTTGGGAACTGGCAAGACAAATGGAAGAAAACACAGGACTTGAGAGAAAACAGACAAGTCATTCTGTGAGCTTCTGAGGACATCCTCTGCTTTGCTCTTGCACATCACTGTGTTGTCGAGATTACCTTGCAACTACCCTGAGCATATTCCCAGCACTCGTAGTCGTTGCTTTGTCAACTCTTGTGATTCAGTTTACCTTGTGGCAAGAGAGACCAGTTAAGGAAGTGCTGCTCCTGAAGAGCTTTCCGAGTATAAAAATTATACATCTTGAACAGTCATTATTCATCTTACAACACAGAAATACTTTTTTTATAAATTACACTGCTAAAATAATGGAATCCTCTAGCCAGGCTAGTGCTTTTATCTAACAGCTGTTACAAAAGCTTTGTTACTTCCGCCTCTCTGAAATGGCACTAATGATCACACCTGACCATGAGAAAAAAAAAAAAGAGAGATTGTATGTAAATAAAAGTGAACACTAACATGTGTTCAGTAGCACAGCTTGCATTTCCATAGCTAGGCCAGCTTACCTCTCTCGGGCTGTGCAGCTGAGAAGGTATTACCTCCTCTAGATGAAGGCAGCTACAGACAAGCTACTGCCAATGCACTGACCTATGTCAAAAGGTAGCAGCACAAAGCTTGGGTTGGGACTAGACATCCACGTTTCTAGCTGAGAGGTTTGAAAGGTGCAGCCGCTGGCCAAACAAAAGCCAAGCCGCTTTGCTACCAGCAGGCAGCAGCGTACAATTATCACACACCAACACACCTTGGCTTTCCTGTGTAAGACAGGTGGAGCTGCCCAGGGAGATGGCCTGGAAAAAACAGCCGTTACTTGCACACCCAACAAACATCCAGAAGTAAGTACAAATAATGGAGGGAGGAACTGGATCCCATGCTTTTTGCATTATGTGCACGGCTGCCAACACTGGCAAAAGTGATGTAGTTGGCTAGACTGCAAAAGACACGCACGTATTTTAAGATGGAGCTTCACCAAATCATCGTTATTTAATTTCTGCCAGTGGCTTGTACACGTATGCATTTGACTGCCTTTGAAGTTCAAAAGCTAGAGCCGATGCTGGAGCAGGGATGTTATGAACCTGAAGACCAGCCTTGATGTGAAAGGGGAAGGACGCTGCGGAGGCAACTTACCTGAGCGACCAGGGCAGCGCTGCTGGCTTCTGAAATGACAGCACACGTGGGCTCCATTTTAACCCCCTGTTCCAGTGGAAAGCTCTCTTCTTTAACCTCCGTTATCTTGACAACTAAAGCAGACAAAAAAGCAAACGATATTCTATAGGAAACTATCTTCTGTTGGTTTGGCAAGTGCAATGCAGAAGATAACCAACAAATTGGACACTCTTCCAGACTACCTCCCTAAACCAACCCACCTCCAAATCTACTTTCATAAACTGCTGCCTATCCTGGAGCTATAAAATAGTTTCTCCTGTGCAGTGCAAGAAAAATATTAATTTCAGAGAAAGAGAGATTTTTATTTTCAGCCCTCTAAACAAATAACCAATCATTTTAACAGAAAACTGTTCCCTTCTCCTAGCAAAAAAAAAAGAAAGCTAAATTTAGTGAATTATTTTTCTCAACACAAAATGTAGGTTCGGGCAATTCTTTCTAACATCATAATATTTAAAAACCCCTTATTTTCAGTATCACACTACTATTTGACAATTTTAGTCATGAAAGTCAATAAGCAGAAACTGTAAGTTTTGATTTCTTATTTCCACTGCATAACGAAAACAAAAATTGGTATAACTAAAGTAAGTGAACATAACAAAGCTGAAGACAAGCAACGCGGCTGAGTACACAGACACTACTTACTCAGGCACATTGCAGAGCGCACCCACAATTTAAAACTATTAAACATGAATCTGTGTTACTATACTGGCTGGATGTTAACATGGCCTGTTAAGCTCCTGATAGGCTCTTTTAAAAAACAATACCAAAACATGCACACTGGAGTGATACTGACACAAACTCGTATCAAGTCATGTTGCTGTATTCACTCCATACTTCAAAAGTATGTAAAGGCACTACAAGACAGCAATGCCTACGGCCTCACACAGCTAAGAGGGACTGAATACGGGCAGCCTTCCCAAGGCCCATTTCAGAAAAGTCTGTGCTGATTTAATCTGTTACTGCCTTGCGGCTGGCTGTGCGCAGCCACCCCTGCCAGGGCTGCTGTCCCTCAGGTTAGATGCTAGAGCAAATCTCGAGTGCCCTTTCTGTCCTACCATGCAAATTCTGTCAACTGGGTTAAACATCCTCAGCAGGGGTTTAGGCCAAGGCCAGACGAAAAAGCTCCTCTCGGGCAGCCACCGCTGCCCAGAAGAGGCTCCCCAAGGTGGCTGGCAAAAAACACCCAGGTAGTGACTCTGCGGGCTCCGGGATCGGGGCTGTGCCCGTCTGCTGGGGAGCCACTCACATCCCAGACCCACACAGCTCTTTCTGCACTGCTCATCTGACCACGGCTCAAGTCTTGACACAGAACTTCGCTAGATTTTTCTTCTCTTTAAAAAGTATTGTGGGACTTTTAACATTTTGTTACATAAAACTTGTTTTTATGTGAAGTAAAATCAACAGAGCCGTGCATCTCACAAAAATCAAGTCTTTGTCAGAAGGGACCCTACCAAAAGATTCAGGGAAAACAATGCCTTTAACACATAAATAAAGGCGAGAAAACTAAATTATCAGTAATTAATGCTACTGGACACACTTCTGGTTTTGTAAGTGCATAAATGCTATGATCTTCAATATTTTTAAAATATTTGCTTCAATGATAGAAAAATCTATGTCACAAATACTCTGTATACCACACACGCTACAAAATTATGTAGTGCGCACATGGCATATTGTTATCCAATAGACTTGAAAACTTGAGTAATCAAGTTTACCTTAAAACAAAGTCCTGATTCTCATTTACATGAAGAGTTGCTGGCACTGAATAAACTCTCTTCAGTGCAAACAAAAATCACAAAAGGAAAGCTGGTCTAATACTAGGTGTTTCTGTTGAAGTGATTCCAGTGCAATCTTCTAAAATGACCAGGATTAAAATTAAGGGCATATACTCTGTTTTCTATAATCAAAGGAGACAAGAAGGAGATCCAAAGCAGAAGAAGACCCAAATAAGTTTTGTATGTCTCAAACCAAGTATTTAAATATTTCATTATCCACTTCAGTTCTTGCACGATACGTATCTTTACATGCCTTCATCTGTCTCATTAAGAAAGCAGATTTTGTTTGAAATTATCTAACATGAAAAATACTGCTAAGTCTATTCATAAAACAGTATTCTATATTTTTATTTTTCAAACAGCAAGTGACCACATTTAAAATGCATCATTTGCAAATATAAATTATCAAACTATTAGTTTAATTAAAAATAAAGCAAAAACATAACTTCCCTTAGTATCACAATACATAGAAGGGTATTATAAACCCAAAAAGACTAAGTTAACCATAAGAAAACAGTAATGTCAAAAGTGATGAAACTCATTAAGTCACTTAATGAATAAATCAGTCCTAAGAATACAAGACCATTTCACCATGATTATGCAAAAAAAAAAAAAAGCAATCTTTCGTTGTATTGTACAGATAAAACAATCCAATCCTTCATGCCACATTTTGTAAACCATGATATAAATTACACTCACAGTCAAATGAACAGGAAGAGTAACTCCCAAAATATTTTAAGTTGCTTTTAGGGCAGAAATAAAGGCAGAAATAGAATCATTTAAAATATATCAAGTTTAACCAAAAAAATTAATTTGGTCAAGCCTGCTATCCAAATAGTTTTGTTTCCTGCAAAACTATTTTTGTCTTTTTTGAATTATGAAATTTAAATGTTTCTTTTACACATTAAATGTAAGTCACATGTTGAACTACATTAAATCCTTTTATACTTGTATCATTTTTGCCATGAGACCCAAACGTCTTTCATGTACCTACACACACACACACACGCTCTCTCTCTCTCTCTCTCTCTCTCCCCCCTCAACATCAGGAAATTCCTCATTTCACAGGAATAAAGAAAGACTCACATACTGATTTCTGTGAGAAACATAAGGAATATACAAATTCATACTTTTCAGGGTCCTACAAAATCAACTCTCACGTATATACATAATTTTACTGATGGAATTCAGGTTACTGTCTTTTGTCTGATAATGAAGGGACGGAATAGATGTTGTAGGATAAAGAAATACTGTATAATCATTGAAATAAACCTATTATCCTAAATTTATCTATACGGATTTTTTTTTTTTTTAATTAATTGAAATACAAAGAAGGCATACAGACTTCAGGAAAATAACACTATATCGGAAATGCACTGTAACAGTGTTCCACTATATATATCATCAGGTTTTTCATAACACAATTTCTTCTGTACACTAGATTTTGCACTAATTTCTCTGTCTTCAAATTCATATTTCCAGATCCAATTCAGCACTACATAGTATGCCTTCAAAATAAAAGGTCACTTGCTTTACTGAATACCAAGCTCCCTTCCAGACAGCATTAAAAGAAAGACAAGACTACACAGAAAGTCCAGTATAATTCATTTCTGACAATGAAAATTTCAACCCCTCATACTGTTGCAAAATTCCTCCTACTGAAATGCTTTACTACAATAATAATAATAAAAAGCATACATTACGTATAAAAGATACCAGTGTACTAAAAGTGACAGAAGTGGACTAGCAAATCCTTCAAAGCACGTATTATATAAATGACTAGCATTTAAAAACATTTTTTTTCCTATAAAATGTAGGTCATATACATTTATAAATTGGGGGTGGGGGGTTCTAAAGCAGTGATGACTGTTCAAATAGTTATGCTGCTCTGTACAGTCTAATACCTATTCAATTCAAACTATAAGTTTGACATTAAGTTTATTTATCAGAATAAACCCATCTCATCATCTCATAGCTCATAATTTGAAAAGTACGCAACTCAAATGAAGAGGTGACTTGTAAGTTCACTGTTTATCTGCATATGAAGTAAGAGAACTACTCCTTTCTACTGGAGGCCCAAGTCTCATCAGTTCAATATCAGGACTTAAAGACTCCAAATTTAAGTAGAGGAATTGTCAGGAATCAGCACAGAAGCAGAATAGTATCTCTCATCCTTTAGAGACACAGCTATTCAACTTTTGCAGTCTTCCTCATCTTGCAGAAGTGCAGCCAAGCCATTCATTTCTTACTCAAAAAGTGTACGGATGAAGCCATAGATCTAAAGACTGTCCCCTCTGTGACTGAAATTGTGCTGTGTAAACAATGTTATATACTCCAGCAGGAGGACATTTGAATTTATTTCTTAAAAAATGATTAAGAATATTCATTAACTCAAACAAGGCTATTAACTCCCAAAGGTATTTTTGGAACTTATCCTTATGCTACTTGTAAAGTTAGCACTGTCGTGTATTATTGCTTACAAACAGTACATCATCATATGCCTTCGAACAGAGCGGTACTGTGATCAGTTCGTATGTATTTACAGGCTTTTTTGTTTGTTTTTTAAACAAGCTATAAAAACATTACATACTTTACAGACAATACAAATACTCAAGTCAAACAAATGGAATGCATAACAATAAGAAACGTCATAAAGGAAGACTGACATAAGTCCTTGATTGTCAAGACACATTTATATTTATATATAAACTCTAGCTGTGCAGAATCAAAGATTCAATCATAGGTACATCCTTATTTGATAAATCATATTTACAGCATGATATTGCATAAAAAAATAAAATAATGTTGTTTACACAATATTACCTTTCCATCCATTGGATTAAGGAAAGCAAGAAACAACTCTTAGAAATGTTTGCTTGCCTCAGTTTGTGTTTCCTACCAAAAGATGTAATTTTAAAAAGGAAACATAAGGTTTTATATGCCAAGTAGAGCAAAAGCGACTATAAATTTATTTCCCTGACACAAAGCAATTTAAAACTGAACAAAAGTTTAAATTTTAACTTAAAGACATTTCTTTTCATTAGCAGTAATACTTTCTTAGTACTTGTCCTTTGCAAAGTGAGTTTTAGCTAAATGCATTACATGCCTAACATAAACATGCATTACCGTAAGTCGAATGAACTTTCAAAGTTACAAGGCTTCATTTTAGTAAAACACTTAACACTAGGAAACTGTAACATTATTCATTTGCTTCAGTACCAACCATGTAATTTGAAAGTTCACATGTGTACTGGTACCGACTCCATAAGCATACTTCTGCCTGTTAAAATTTTCAAACAGATTCCCAGGAGTATTAGGATTTTCCCTGTGATTTGTAATGGTATTAAAACAAGCAGACGAAGAAGAATAAAAATCAAAGCTCTCAAAACCAAGAAAATTTAGTTAGCAAATATACATACATAAAGTAATCCAATGCTGCAAAATTCAGAGTGGATTCATCCAAATGTTCTGGTTCATTTCAAACAGTTACTACATATGATACAAATACTATAAAAATATTCTGAACAAGCACGGAATATAATGTATCTGTCCAAGTGGAAAGTTTTCATAGGAGAACATGAATACTTTAGAATAAACTCCAAAAGTTACAGTAGAACCCCAATAATTCGCAGCAATGCCTTAGAAACCCTTTACAAATGACAATTTTGAAAATAGTGAAGAAGCAGGCAATAAAAGCAAGGATGTCACATCACAAAATGTACTTTGTTCATTTATTTTGACAACTGTAATTTAGTTTTCAATACTTCTTGTACCTCCCAGTATACTCATATAGATTCTGTAGTATACTTGGGTGAAGTTGTACAGTATTACCAATGAGACCTCGCTACAGTACTTTTTAGACCATTGCAGAGAGGTGGGGAAGAGACCATCGGGGATGTATAAACCTATGAGATGCTCAGATTAGCGGTCAGCGAATTAGCAAGATTTTACTGTACTTCTCAATTAACAACGAAAAGCTCCCATCATCCAAAAAACTGACAAGTACAATATAAAAATAATACAAGTGTTATTCCACATGAACACTTTCTTGTCCTATTTTCTTCTTAAAACACAATTTTCCTAAAGACAACACTAGGAGACACAAGATCATAAGCATAGTTCTTTTATCATCCAATTTAAATTATGTTGTTATTCGTAAACCAACATACAGTAATACACATGGTTAATCCTTCTCCCCAAACCTTGTAATTTATGATTAATTCATTCTCAAATCAAATGAAGAAAATGTAAATGCCTATTAGTATACCATCACAAGCTGATTCCTTCATTGTCTGTTATTCTAATGGTAAAACATATCAAAGGATTCATGCTAAAAGGGACACTGTCAAGTAATTTAGGACCAACATATGGCCTATGAATATGTGCATATATATATACACACATATTGTGTGTGTGTATATATATATATATATATGTAGTTTGGTAATAAATGTCATCAACTTCCTTTTTTTAAAAATCATCATTGCTCTATCACTAGGAGATATCCCCCAAAAATTCCACCCTATACACACACACACACATTCAGTGCTTGCATGACCTTTAAGTAAGAACGTCTGTTGTTAGCTCTGTGGAATATAAACGCTCACCCCAGCCTTATGCTGACAGGCTGAACAATATCAGTACAAGAACAGAACAGAAAACCAAAGTCGCTTTTTTCCAGACATACATGGAAAACTAACAAAAATGAACACTGACCAGATCAAAATAAAGAGTGCGCATCTGTAGCAGATTAAGAGCAACAAAACACAAGCAGTGGAAAATGTTATTAAATAATGTAATTATTAAACAGGCAAGTGCTTTTTACATAGTTAAACCTCCCAGAACTACATACACACTTATTCCAGAATAAAAGGGCATGTACTCAGGAAATCATAGCAGTATATTTGGTTAACTCCTCCAGTACAGAAAGCTTCAAACATCAGCAGATCAACTACTCACACCACCGCTTTAACTGTACATGTGGAAGAACCCTGTGAGATAGTCCCTGTGGGCTAGATGGGGACTTCACAACCTGTCCTAAGGCACACAATATAGCT
>VYZV01001869.1:64016-92601 GCA_013401275.1 Pandion haliaetus | reverse complement strand
AAAAAAAAAAAAAAAAAAAAAAAATCACATGTTATTGAGAGATTATTGAACTTGTAAAAATGAAGTCATCTGCTGTCTAAATATCATGAAAACTAAGAGAGATCTGAAATAAAGTACAGCTTGCTTTTTTTTCCCATATCTCTTGCTTGCTCTCTATTAATTTCCGGCCCCCCCCCATAAGAAGACAGATCTAAACCAACCTAGAAAATAAAAGGAGGCAGTAAAGAATGAAGAGACTGAAGAGCAGAAAAGAAGTAGACTTCTTCAAAGTGTGGACTTAGCAGTTCCCAGTGTACCAGCTGACAGAGTGCATGGCACACACAAAGAAATGATCTTCAGTATTCTTCAACTAATGAAAAATTATTGCGCTTGAACTTAACATAGCAATTACAATTTCTTTTCTTGAAACAACTAAGTAGGAAATTTTCATGATGCCATTTCATTATTTAAGTTTGAAGAGTACATCTTCAGACACCATAGGAAGATGTCACATTCAAACATTAGAAAATACTAATTTATTAAGTAAATAAAATACTAATGTATCTACATGTATTTATGATATGGTTCAAACTGATACATTGCAAAACTGATTTACACTTTCAATCCAACTTCATATTCAGTATCCAACACTTGAAAGAAGTAAAATAGTGGAGTCAGTGAATACTGAGGATTTAGAAAAGTTGTATGTGTATGCTTTTCTTAAAAGCATAACACTTGGCATTAAGAGAATATGAACAAGAAACAGCATTGAAAAATTGTAAATTAAACTCCAACTTGTCTTGCACCTGCATTCATAAACTCATATAAAAGATGCATGGTAAAAAAACCACTTTTGCATCTACTCAACATTATTAGCATGTAAGCTAACCATTGAGAGAAAGAATAATAGATCTACATACCATCAAAAGCAGAGATGCATACTGATCACAAAGCCTATCTGCTCTCAGGTACAATTTTTAGTTTAAACCATAATTTACTTACTGAAGCACAAGTAAGTGTTTATTACATGCATTAAAGACTTTACTATTAATATGGTTTTAAATGCTATATAGAAATTAAGATCAAGCACTAATCTTCACATTTGAAACATTTATATAGTTACAGAACTATGAAAATTGACACTATTCTATCAAGGACACTATTTGTTTTCACAGACAAATCTCGATCACTAAATGCACTTAAACCAGCCATTTTGATGGTACAAAAGGTCTTAGAAAAAACCGATGAGGAAAGAACAAGGAGAAATTGGGATAAAATATAGTATGGGTTTATTAGAGGCAGATCATACCTGTATAGCGCAACATCTGTCTGAGATAACTGAATGCCTAAGACAAAGGGAAATCTGTAGACCTAATCTGGGCTCTTCTAAAGCATTCAATACGGTGTCACATGGGATGCTAAGATGCAAGGTTCATGATTAATACAACGTTCAGAAGGCTGATAAAGAGGACATCACAGACATGCAAAAAGATGAATGACCTGGAAGGACATCAGCAATACAGTTCCTCCAGGGTTCATACAAGCATTTATTTTTTTAAGATGTGTGAATATTAATGCACAAAAGATGGCTGTTTATAAAATTCACTAATATATACAATGTGGAAGATATCAGTAGATGAAATTGGAACAAAATAAATCAGGAACATAACTAACTGACCTTGAAAACTGGGCTAATAGAAACAAAGTAAAATTTAACAGTGAGCGAGATGACGTATTGACAGATAAACGAATTTCCACTAAGAGTAGAGGAATAATCGGCTGGAAGTGACAAAGGATGGGCAACAGCCAAGTTCAAGCACAGCATGGTTATAACACACCAGTGCAACAGTCATGGAAAGAACTGTAATGGAACGCGCAGTAAGTGGCGTTTCCAAAAGCAGTAAGGGGGTATTCAAGCCACTGTATACAATATGGTAAAAATACCCCTGGAACCCAGCATACAATTCCCGTATTCTGCATATTTACAGGCTTAAACTAGAATGTCAGTCTGAGATAGGAAGGAAGATGCTTCAGCAGCTTCTTGAAGACAGACATCTTGTAAGTACCTAGGTTTTATGCCCCAGCAATCTGAGTAATGAACAACTGGGCCCTTTTGCCAGCAATAGCAAAATGATTTGATGACTCAGAGTTCTTTCCCGTCTTATGCATGCTTCTTAGGTCTAAAAAATAAAAAAGTCATCTTTACTCATTACCCCCCTCCTCAGCTTTCATCATCCATAAAAACAAGCATCTCAACAAAGCAATGCTTCATACTGAAAGGCAATCACTGCTGATCACTTCATGCTCTATCTCCCCATAACCATTCACAAAAAAAGAAAGTTCTGAAACTGGCAGATACTCATAATAGTCAAAAATCCTTTTGACTTTCCATCTCTTGACGGGTTAAAAGATTTTGTAGTCTTAACCAGGAGAATGATCAGATCCAGTCTGAATCAGTCACATACATTCAAAATTACCAGACCATTCTTGTACTTTAAACAAGGGCATACAAGTACAAAGAAAAATAAAAATAACACATTTCACCTATTTTAAATTATCTTAGATATACTGCTGATGTATGCCCTACTAAGGCCGAATGATTCACGTGTAAAACAGCAAGAACCTTTTGCAGTCTATTCATTTTTCCATATGGTGAGCTTAGCAGTTTGCCTTGCACAGCTTGCTCCTCAAAACTTCTAAAAATGGAATTGTTTTCCTACCCCAATGTTATGACAGAGAGACTCTGTTGAGACAAATGACAACTAATAGAAAATGAAGTAAAGACAGGAAGCGAGCATTTTGAACTAATACATCACTTTAAGATGGAAATCCAAGAGCTCCATGCCAATGCAAAAACAGAGTCTTTGGAAAAAACAAAGGGACATTACTGAGGCAGCTAAAGAGTGGCACAGCTCTTTTTTTAATTAAAAAAAAAAAAAAAAAGTTTTATTTGTCAGTTCCTTCCCAGTTTTAGATCTTAACTGCTTTTGGAAATAACACAGCCAGCAACCAAAAATTAATTTATTTTAAGATTAATATTTTAGAAGGTACGTTTCATTACTTGAATTCATAAAACTGTATTACAGAAAAGTATAAGACAGTGGGGAATATTACTGTCTACTCAAATACAGGAAAGATTTTTGTAACCATACCATTTCAAAAAATATTTCTCTTTAAGGCTTTGGTGCTTGCTTTATGCAAAGAGATTTTCAAACATATTAATGGGTTTCTACAAAAAGCTTTCTGACAGGCTAGGACTGCTATTGCTGTATTGTATCACCCCCCTGTTACACTGACACTGTCTTATTCTGCATTTTCTTGGTAACCCATAGAAAAGGAAAAGAAATAGCAACCTTTGTATTTTCTAGACTTGCTTGTCATAGCATTGAGCTTCCTACTAATAAAGATCAGAATAAATCCTGCCACATTACTCTTATTAAATACAGAAGCATTACAATTTGGTGGGGTTGGGGGGAAGCCATTCAAATTCCACCGATAATGCTTAAACTGGTTTTTTGTGTTTAATTACAACCCAAAGTGCACAGTGTCTTCAAAAGGAACACAACAATATTGTATGAATGGTATCTTGTAAGGTTATAATACACATGCAATTGGTCAACACTCCTCAGAGACAAGTAGACGTTAAAGATTACCAGACCATCACGCAACAGTTCAAGCATTTCAGCTTCCCACTAACTGGAACACTTTTTCATGTAAAGATTTGGCTATGTTTAAGTATCTGATTGGCATTTCAGAATTTCAGTTCATTTCAAATTCAAATGTCTTTAAGCTTTACTCCTGCAACAAAAGTACACAGGAAACTTTGGAAATCTACACACTATCTCTTTGCATCATCAGTGTATTTTAAGACATTGAAAATAGACAGGGGTAGTGTTACCTTCATGTTTTTCTAGTGCTTCTACAACATTAGGCAGTTGATTAATAGCCTGATACATTCGGTAACAGTCCTGTAAGTTTGCTGCTTGTCTCTGAAATTTCTTTGCTAGCCGGTTAAGATCTGGGAAGCGACGTAAGAGATCTTCTTGAAGGCACTGACGTAGTTCTGGATCCACCACAAAAGCTTCAACCAAATTCAACCTAAATAAGAAGTTCAAAACAATGATTAGCATGGCACAGTCTCTAATTCCTTTATGTCACTGATTAGAACGAAAACATTTATCTGGCAGTTTCTATCTATCCTTTCTCTATGGCTGTATCCATTGGCCAACTTTCCTGATAAAAGAACAAATGAAACTAGGATAATGCATGTCATGCTTCTGTAGTTTTTAACAGTTGGGGTATCTAATGAACGGCATTGGAGTGAAACTGTTTCAAGCACAAATGCCAACATCTGTTCGGTAGGTATGTCGAAGCTCAGAATCTACTTTGAGATTAATCCTTTCCCTGCACCACAAAAAAAAGTCATCCAGTAGTCTACAAAAGAACAGGTATTAAGTAGGAAAAAACACACTGTAGGAAAAAAAACCACTCTTGATAGAGTTTAGTTGCCTGTGGTCAAGGCCAACATTGACACTGTGCAGCTGTGCAACCCTGGATCACAGAATCAGAATCCTTGAGTTTGGAAGGCACCTCTGGACATCGACTACTCCAAAGTAGAGTCAGCTAGAGCCAGCTGCCCAGGACTGTGTCCAGTCATATTTTTGGTATCTGCAAGGATGGCCCCAGTGTTAATGCCTGGGATACACCACTAGTGACTGGCCTCCGGCTGGACTTCATGCCCCTGGTCACGATCCTTTGAGCCTGGCAGTTCAGCTAGTTTTCAGTCCACTAGTCTACTTATCTAGTCTATACTTCATTAGATGCAATGGGAGACAGTGACAAAAGCCTGCTGAAGTTAAGATAAACAATATTCACTGCTCTCCCCTTATCCAACAACCTAGTCAATTTGTTGTAGAAAGCTATCAGGTTGGTCAGGCATGATTTCCCTTCAGAAATCCATGCCAACTACTTCCTATCACCACCCTGCCCTTAATACATTTAGCCATGTTTTACAGGATTATCTGCTTAATCACCTTCCCAAGGATGAAGATGAGGCTGACCAACCTGTAATTCCCTGGATAGTCCTTTTTGCCCTTCCTGAGAATTGGAAGAAAGCAAATGTCACTCCTATCTTTAGAAACCTCCTCCAACCACCATGACTTTTCTGAGACAACCGAGACTGGTCCCACAATGACTTTGGCCAGCTACTTCAGCACTTGTGGGTGTATTCCTTGGGTCCCGTGGACTTGCATGTGTCCGATTTGTTTAAACGTTTGCTAACCTGATCCTCCTCCAATAAGGTTGTGTCTACTTTGCTCTAGACTTTGCCACTGGTTTCACGTGCTTGGGATTCCTGAAGGCAAATCTTACCAGTAAAGACCATTGTGAAGAGTTGTGTAAGAAAGAGGTGTGAGAAGCCTTGTATGGGGCCTCCTCACCTTCACTCAAGAGCTGCATTCAAACTAAGGCACTTGTCCTTGGTTCTCACCTGAGCTATACTGCAGCCATGCCTGTGCCTGGCCACGTACCCCACTGATCCAGACTGTGATCCACTGACTTGACTTCTTTGCTTCACCTCAGATCATCACTATAGGCTTGCCTGGAGACCCAGACTGCTGGCCAAACCTGGCTAGTGTCATCAGATACACCCCATTTGCCTCACCTCATGCAGGTACTGGGGAACTGTGTCCTTATCAATGAGGGTACTGTCTCTACCCACCTTGTTGTCACCACTGACTCCCAGCTTGCCTTTCCTTCAGCCTGCCCTTGCTGCTGCTCCCTAACATTCTGTTTGGTTTTTTTTAAATAGTGAAATAAATATTCTTTAAGTGCTGAAAGTAAGCATAAATCTCAATGAGAAGTGACAGAGCATTAAATTATATTTTCCCCACCAGAATGTAAGCGAACTTCCATACATTTCTTGCTTTCTTTTTCGCATCAGCTAACATTGCCGTCTTTCCATATTTTGCATTACTTTGCATTTGCAGTTAAACAAAGAAGTCAGATATTGTTCATTTTGGAGTGCCAGAGAGGTCAGTGTTCTTTGGCCATACTAGGAATACGAAGGAAGAACTCTGCCCCCTTCAGAGATCTCCACACGTGATATGCTGTTGTTCATTTCTGGTTAATCACATTAACGTGCTATCTATCAATATCTTGGCATCAGCAGGAAAGTCAACTTCATTTAGAGACATGCAAGCAGAGAAGGGACAGCTTTCACCACTGGACAACTTTCACTGCTTACTGGCAGAAAAATGCATCTGTTTCAGTAACAGGAACATTTGCATTTGCAGACTGCATTGGAAATTACAATTTTTTTTGTCATTTTGAAAGCAGTAGTCTCTACTTTACATCATGCAGTGTTCTGCAGAGAGCGCTAGACACTGGAAACAGTACACAGAGGTTTGTATGGTACACTGCCTCAGTTAATTAGTAAAGACAGTCCCCCAAGAAACGAAGGCTTTGTCTAAGGTAACACAAGAGATAGAGACCCCTGGACAGGTAGCAGTACATTTTTGTATACAAAAAATTCAAAAGGAATGTCCTTTTGTTGCAGAAGGTGTTCTACCCACACCACTCCAGTGAACCTTGTTATACCAAACAAAATCAATGAACAAGACAAGAGAAGAATCCTACATCTACATTTATCCATTCAACTACTGCCTTAATAAATAAGTTCAATGATTGACATTACTAACCCATAACGGTGCTTAATTTCCAAAAAGGACAGGAAACATGGGGAATCTCTACAAGGTCCACTTAAGTTTCAGCATGTATACAGAGCTTGTGAGAAGTAGACAGGAATATTCTTAAGAATACTACTGCAGGAATGCAGAACAAGATTTGTATAAGAAACGTCGTAATAGCCAAATAATTTCCAATTCTGATCCCTGTTGGTGTTTCTGAGCACATTTTCTAGCTTTCAGGCTTCTGTCAAATGGTTTGTAGGAATAACAAGAATTATGAGATCTTGTAATCCCTACAATATACCTAGCAGACCTGACTTAAGACTTACATCACAAACTGTTTTCTCAGAAGCACCAGCAGCAACTGGTGACCAAACATACTTTGTAAAGACCAGATTTTTTTTTTAATATTAAAAAAAAAGACACCTGATACAACTACTGAACAGCCTAAATACAAGCCCACTAACCAGATGTCTGCCTACTTTCCCCAGGGGATTACAGAAGGAAGAAATCCCATCTGCAGGTCTTCCCCACAAAGTATCTCCTGCCTCTGTCAGAGCTTACTGAAACTAGGGGCAGTATCTGCCAACTTGTTCCATTTCACAGGAACGAAGTATCTTGGTCAGTTTTAGTTCTGTAATCTGGAAACAATTCCTTAGGCAAAACCAAGGCAGGATTCACTGAAAAGTTGTCCATAAAGCATACCCATGTGTTCTTACAGTTACCTTGTTTGGTCTTTAGCAGTTATGGTCACGGCAAATACACAAGAGGTTGTACTATTCTGATGTTACGTCCTCTCACTTCCCAGGTGATATGCAAGATTTGTAAACCTATTTATTATTTCTCAATTATCAAAATATCACCACACATCAACCCATAAAAAGGCAGTAGTCGCAAATACCTTCAAGTTTTATGATGCAAAATTGCATCAAGTTCTGGTTTAAAGCACCCTTTCTTCACCTAAAGAAAGTAGTAGGAAGAAAACAAGACACATTTGGAGTGTTTATCCCATTATAAAAGTGAATTTTAATCTAGAAAAATACTACTCTCACCTGGGGTAGGCAACCAGGGTTTGGTGGGTTTATCCAATCTGCTTAAGCTACAGATTACTGCATGATTTCCACATTAAAATTTCCAGTATAAAACCGATTTTCTCTGATTTTGATGATCAATCTCATTTGCAAGAATGTGCAAAATTCCAGTTCATCCTCTACATTAGATCCCACCTTGCCCTCTGATAGCTTATGTTTAAAGCCAGAGCATTTAGTTTCTTTTTGAAGAGGTCCTTACACAGTCAGTGATCCTGACATATGGATATATACACATGCAATCACTTTTGAAACTTGCTAAATTTTGGACTTGGAAAAGACCAGCAGCAAGTTTTTATAATGCCACTGTACCTTACCTTTAAAACCCAACTGCACAGAGACTTGCCTTCAATCTGACATACAGATGCCCAACACCCTTTCTGAACCCAAGTAAAGCTCTGTAAGACACAGGCAGATTACATTCTTTCTTTCTATACACATTGCTTTATACTTATCTCATTAAAATCCAAACCATCCCTGTTCTTCCAATCAGTCGGCCTACTTTGGTTTTCATTAGAAGTTGGGTCCTTATTTGTGTCACCACATCACTAGCCAGCTGCTATCCCGATCATTAGAGAATAACTCAAGTGCAGCTTCTGGACTCCTAAGCTTACCTTTGCCAAGATTAAAACTTTTTTTTTTTTTTTTTTNTTTTTTGCTTGTGCCTTTTACATAAACAACCCCTTCACTTTTATCCCACAACTCCCTCAGCTTGTTCAACAGCCTCTTGGATAAGAACTTGTCAAAGATGTTTTGAAAGCTCTAATATATTCTTTTTTTTTTTTTTCTCCTTTGTCCACAACAATGACAAGTTCAAAGAGTTTTCAGATCAGCATGGTACAATTTTCCTCTGCCAAAACCATGCTAATTAGACTAACATCTCATGACCTTCCTAGTACTGTTCTATCTTCCCCCCCTTATATTTGCCAACCACAAATATAAGGCTGACAGGTTTGTGTTCATGCCACATTTTGCATAACAATTTCCTGTATGGTAAGAATACATACACAGTTGCTGAATAGAAAGGGCTATGTTAAGATAATGCAACTATAAACCATGCCTAATGCTCACAAGTAATAAAAAAATCAAATGACAGGTTGCTTTTAACATAAAGCTTGACTGAGGAAACAAAAAAAGAATATACAAAAGGAAACAAATAAAAAAAAAAATCCAAGGAGGTATAATCAAACAATAGATGACAACATTAGATAACTTGTTTCTGCCACACAGCTAAAAGGGAAAGGAGAATAAGGCAAAACTTTCCACCACAGATCTAAGGCAACACAGTCAAGATAACAGAATCAATTATAACTAGTGAAACCACACTAGAACATAAAGGAAATACTTGTTTCAAGAGTTATTTAAATTTGCAAATTAAACCACAAAAACAGCAAACAAAATTTCAGCTAATATAACTGAAAAACAACATAAGTACTTTTCTTGAACTTGGAAATGATAACCCCCCTTTTTTTCCTGCTACTCAAAACCATGGGTATTTATCAGCTTTGAATTCTGTGCAATAACAAGAAATATTAGGCTCAGTGTGCTCTTCGAAAGACAGAAAAAAAAAAAAACCACCTATCTCCAAGTTTCTGTTGGATATTCTGGAATCCAACTGAAAGCATTTAATCCTTTCCCGTGTTTTGTTGTTGATAATAGGATGTCCAAGAGACACCTCTTAACAGGCAGAAGACTAACTCTAGACCAAAAAAAGACAATAAAAATCTGGTTTTGATCTAACAAACAGCACACACTTCCCCAAGTCTCATCACAATGCTTCTGTTCCATCAAGGCTTACATCTCATTTGACATCAGAAAAGATTGCTTCTTCCTTTGCTACATCTATGCAGCATTTTTAATCACGATTTTAAGGTTATTGCACTCAATACTGCCACAACACAGAGGTTGTCAGGAGGTTTTAATTTTATTTCTAAGGCTTTTGCAGAGCTAGATGTAAAAACTTAAGCTAACGGGTGTGCTGGTTTTGGCTGGGACAGAGTTAATTTTCTTCATAGTAGCTAGTATGCGGCTATGTTTTGGATTTGTGCTGAAAACAGTGTTGATAACTCAGAGAAGTTTTCGTTACTGCTGAGCAGTGCTTACCCAGAGCCAAGGCCTTTTCTGCTTCTCACTCCACCCCACCAGCGAGGAGGCTGGGCAGGGGGGTACAAGGAGTTGGGAGGGGACACAGCCGGGACAGCTGACCCCAACTGACCCAAGGGATATTCCAGACCATACGACATCACGCTCAGTATATAAAGCTGGGGGAAGAAGGAGGAAGGGGGGGGACGTTTGGAGTGATGGCATTTGTCTTCCCCAGTAACCATTAGGCATGATGGAGCCCTGCTTTCCTGGAGATGGCTGAACACCTGCCTGCCCATGGGAAGTGGGGAATGAATTCCTTGGTTTGCTTTGCTTGTGTGCGCAGCTTTTGCTTTATCTATTAAACTGTCTACCTCAGCAGAGTTTTCTCACTTTTACTCTTCTGATTCTCTCCCCCATCCCACTGGGGTGGGGGGAGAGCGAGCAGCTGTGTGGGGCTTAGTTGCCGGCTGGGGTTAAACCACAACAATGTGAAAACCTTAATCAAGCCTGATTTGTATACAGATTTCATAGAAGGATGAAAAGAATTCTGTCTGTAGAAATAACAACTAAACTAACAGGTTAAAATAAAAGACCAGAGTTAGAATGAAGAGAATATTTTTAATGTCTGAGCAGGATTGGCAAGCACAAAAATACCACTAACAAACCAGTGAGCTGTACAACAAGCCGACCTATAAAGCACCCAGGTTTTAAATCTCTCCTCCACCGACATCCTGCAAAACCCTGGGCAGTTCTGCGCCTCTCCATGCATGGAGGAAGGAGAACGCTTCCTCCAAGAACCTCTAGTCAGAAAAAGGACTCCGTGGTTTTTTATCATATTATGAAACTTGGATCCGTATATAATCAGTAATATATATATATTTAATAATGAGTAATATATATATTTAATTACTACTACAGAGTAGTAACTTAAAATCCCAAATTCTGGTAGACATTTTCATGGGAAAAAACTGTACTAACTAAAAATTCCATACGACACAAGGAAAAAAGTGTTAACACTGAAACCAAATTAAGAATGCACTCTTTTACAGAAGCTGACTTACTTTAAGAAGGTCTTAAAGGTTGTAACTCCCCTGCCTATACAACAGCTGAATCTTTTGAAGAGCATACATTTGTATTCTCTGCCTGCTAAAGGTTTTCTATGACTGTAGAATAAAATCAACTTTTCTGTCCAACTGTTCAACTTGATTATAGAGAATTTTATCAGAGAAACACCACTTAAAAAAGCAGCATATTAAGGACTGCTTTAAGATACGCTAAGACTTTCATGTCACCACAAAAGCTTCAGAGTATGTACAGTTATACCAGTTTAATTTCATATTTCCTTTATACAAAGGCAAGTGGTACTTCATGTACCATTATTTTAGTTTCCCTGGGGTTTTTTTCAAACTCAGATCTCTTAATCCAGTGTAGCCAAGGTAAACCCCCCCTAGTCATGCTTAACCCACACATATAAAACTGATAAAATTCTTCTTTTCTAATCCTACAGAAATTACCAGAATAACGTAATAAACTACAGCCTCATGTACCACCTCTTCAATAGGAGGGCAGGGCAAAGCCAAGCCACCATCCTACCCGTTCTAACTGGGCTTGCTTTTCCATGCAAAGCACTCGGGATTTTAACACCCTGGAGGAAGTCCACACTAGAGCAAGTTGCTGTAGTTGATTAATACCAGCATTTGTGTTTTCCAGCCAGAAATAAGCAAGGCACTGTCCTAAGCAACCTTTATAAACTTCTCCCTGGTGACTCAATCATTCCCTACACAAACAGCATCTCTCTCAAAAATCCGCCAAAGTCCAGCTGTCACCATCTCGGGCAAGCAGTAAGTATCACCTTAAATTTGCAGAGCTCTCTTCATGACAAAGAACCCCAGTATGCTTTACAGCCTTTGAACTATTAAGGCAGACACCTAACATGGGCACACAGGAGCCTAAATCAGGTATCCAAAGCCTGATATTGAAAATTACTTTATCACACATCTTACCAGCATAAAAATCACACTGGCCATCTCAGGTCATTTTTCCCAATACAATCAGAGTTGTTACATGCATTTATAAAAATAACATCAAAAACTTCTCAGACAAGCACAAAGAAATAACAATGCAAAAGATCTAGACAACCCACACATGCTTTTGGAAGTGCTTACTCATGCACAGAAGACACTGTTATGTAACTGGAGCAATCTTTGTAAACAAATTGAAATAAAAATAACGCAAAACCTGAGCAATAAGGAACCAGCAGTTTTAGAGAGACTAATACCATCAAAAGCCATTTTGTTTTACTCATACCCCATAGGCTTAGTATCACTGATCTTCTCAGTCCCCCACTCATCTTACACACTCAGCTCACAATGGACACTGTGCGCAGACAGAAGTTGCTCTGATTTCTGGCAGCGAGCCTCCAGCTGATGGCAATATTTACCCAAGCAGCAGGAGCAGCCTTGCAGACAACTCACCATAAGCACCAGTTCTTCTAGTACTTTGAAGACACAAGATTTGAATCCAGGTTTTTCTTTCATCAACAACTCAGAACATTGCTCTCTGGGTGAGCTGTGTACATACCTCTCTAGCACATCTTACATATGAGACAGAATATCCCAAGCAAGAGGTCAAAATCTTTCTCTTATTGTAATGAAATTGGTACAATTTGGCCCTACAATATCATTAGGCTCCAACATCTTATGTCTGAGTGAGTGTCACAAGTTGTTCATCTGAGTAAGCTCTCTTTCAGCTCTCCCAAATACGCATGCATGCACAAGGGCCTGTAGTTCAGCAGCAGACAACCCAGCCAATTCCAACGGGCTTGCACCCAGGTAAGCAAGGCTTCTTCCTACTCTGTCTGCCAAAAAAGCAGCCTGCATCTTCACATGTATTCCCCTCCACGCTAAATGGCTCAAGTTCATCTTCTGTTTCCCACCTGCTCTTGCCCAAACTGTGCAACCTGTTATCATTTCTTCTTAGCATGCTAGCACAAAGTTGGTTTTGTTTCTTCAGTTAAGAACATGTTATAAATAGTTCTGCAATATCAAATGACTTCACAGCTACTCTCCCTGAAAACCACTGTTACAACCTAAAAAAAAAAAAAAGCGCGCACTAAACTAAAAGGTACAGCTTGCCTAAATAACAAAACTCTCAAGACAACAGTGAAGGCGTACAACAGTATATATACATCCTCAATTCAGAATTTAAAGTGCATTACTGTTTTATGTGGGGGATGTGAAATTACAGGCTTCTAGCAATTAAAAGATATTGTATAATAGTGTAGATTAACAGAAACAGCACACCAGGAACAAACAGCCCCATAGCGATGCATCTTACAGTTTACCTGTAATGTCTCCGTTCTTACAAAGACAATGCTGTCATCCCAGTAAGATTATAGCAATCCTTGTGCTCTGATGATCTTCCTAGCTTCTTAAAAGATTTTGCGATGATTTACAGTTCTAGACCCAAACAGAGAGTTTCAAAACTTCTCCTCTGCAGAAACAAAAGTCACAGAGACCAAGCATGACCTGGTTCAGTGGTATGGCTTGAAAGCTACCCTTCTCTTTACAGAGGCAAGCCACA
Source organism: Pandion haliaetus (assembly GCA_013401275.1). NCBI lineage: Eukaryota > Metazoa > Chordata > Aves > Accipitriformes > Pandionidae > Pandion > Pandion haliaetus. The sequence goes on along the minus strand of VYZV01001869.1, from coordinate 79,181 downwards.
TAGCATGGAGGAAGAAAAACTGGTAGTCTGGTAAAGCTAGCTGCAGACACCTCAGGTTGACACTGAAGGTGATGCTCCCAGTTGCAGCTCCCTCCTTAAACACATATCTTCGTTTGCTGTGGCTGTGTTAGCCACCCACCGGTGAGGCTCCCTTGAACTACTTCGCTCTGGGGTGGCCCTGCCAGCTGTGGACAAGCCCACTTGTATCTTGATGTTGGCTTAAGCTGGCTAGGAAATTATGCCCTCAAGGCCCACAAACACTTTTAAGCTGGCAGAAACCGGCACTGCCACCACAAAAAGTGTGAGGTGGTATTGCTCCCTGCTGCTTTTCTCCACCCTGCCATACTTTCTCCCCCAAGTCAGAAATGAACTAAATCAAGGGATCTCCAAGCAAGTATCCCATGCCCTCAGGATGTATTTAGTACTAGAAATTGGCCTTCATGTCACTATTACAGGGCAGGTCGTTGGACTGAACTCGCTACTACTGTCTTTTAATCTCAAATGTGTAACTTGAAGCAACCATGAATATGCTGGCTATTTTTTGCAGTTCTATTGAAGTAGTCCCTTGTAATACAGCGTCCAACGTTTGAAGGGCAGCTTTAGACCCCCAGAGAGCCACAGAAATCACATTGCACACACTTCCAGAGCACTGGGTACACAAAGTGTGCTACTAAGTAGCCAGACAAAAAGTGCTCCACAACAGGCTCCCTGCTGTTTAACCTGGAAGATTAAGCAACATAAAGAGAAAGCCAAATCCAAACATCAGCCTCCTCTTGCCTTTTCTAATTTTCCTAATTAGTCCCCAGACCACTCTACCATGAAAACAATACTGGATATTTCTAACGTCAGAACGGTCCACTTACAGATAAATTTTAAAATTCAATAAATGCGTTCTTCCAATAATCAGAGTTCACTCCTCTACATCAGTTACATTTATGTAACATAAAAATAATATGTAACAGGGAAGCAACAGACTCTTTCTTACCCTAAATGAGTCCCTGCATATACCATTTGAGTATTATGTCAAAGCCAAGAGATAGTAAATTAAAGCTCTGAGATTATATCGGGGTACCAGGCACAAAATAACTACTGTCTATAACAATCAAGCAAAGCTTTGGAAGCAGTATGTATTGACTGCGAGGCTGCAAGCTAATGAGCTCAGAATAAAAAACCAAAACAGGATTATCAGAAAAAGTACAATTAACTCCAATATATTGGGGGTTTTTTTCCCCCAAAGACACTTATTGCAGTCTTATGTATTCTGAAATAGGTTACCAATAATTCATTATTTTTGCACAAGTGTTTAAACATTTTCCAACCTCAGCAGATTAGGCAAGGTAAAGAAGAAAGCAATTCTTCAGCAGAGAAATAAAATCTTGGGTCTTACTCTTGCCAGCAAGGTACCACTTGATGCAATTAAGATCCTGCTCCTGAAGCAGGCTGCTGCAACAGCAATATTTTTAGACCCTGAGGAAAGGGAGTGTTTGGCATCATTCTGAAGCATATGCAAATAAAGCAGCAGCACACAAGCAGAGTTCTGCTTTGCCTCCTCGGGCCAGAAAGCATGTCAAACCAAAGAACTGCAGGGCTCTGAGGCATGGACACAAATTCCCTACAACAAAAATTAAGAGAAGCAGAAAGGAAACGGTTTTTCTTCATTTGTAAGGCAAGGCTGGCAGCACTTCTGATGGTACCACCACACACCTATCTCTCCACAGAGCTAAGAGCTGCAGGCTGCAAGCTGTGTTTCAGAGCAATAGAGAGGGATCTTCAGGAGCATTTCTACAGGCAGGTGATGACCAGAGCTTTTCAAGGGTCCCACTATTTCTCTCCATATAGGACACAAGGCCACCTACACCATGCAGCAGGGACCCAAAGAGTCCTACCAGCACCTCTCTCACCAGCTCCTGCTGATGGTTCACTGTGCGGTTGGGACGACTCCATGATCCCATGGCAGACCAGCCCTGCTCTACAAGAGTTGAGCCCTGAAAATGTTAAAACATTTAAAGCAAAAAGTATTGTTCCTGTCTATATTCTAAAGAAACTTTCATACACCTGTGCATCCAACCGACACCTACAATCACCCCAGTCACAGTTAAAATCAAACCATGTGTCTTATTTCCCATTCCACAGCCGGGATATGTTATGTACAGTAACAGTCAGCTATCCATTTTATAGAAAAGTAAAATAAACATTCACTTGTTTCTCAAAAGTTACATTTCCCAAATAAGAGGAAAGTTTATTTCGTAATTATTACTGAGAGCTGCCATTCAGCATTAGAGTGCTATGTAACACCACTATTTAGATTTGATTCACCATTTCTCATTCTCAGTCAAGAAGTAACAAAATTATTACCCTTAAATTAAAACAGCTCCACAGGAGAGAAGCTGGGATGAGAAAGGAAAATTCTCACCATAGAACAACCTGCTGCTTCACAGAATGATAAACACTGTTCCCAACTTTTAAACTTGCATGCTTATAGAAGAAAAAACACAGATCTATCAGCAAAGTTGAATTTTGAACATAAGATGTTTTACACAGCAAATCCTCTCCCACCTCAGCACAGTCGTGCTGGACTAGACAGTCTCTTACCCTCAAGGAACTGTATAGACAAAAGTGGTAAGAGGATATTTCATAAAACAAGATTCTCTAAGTATCTCCCAAAGACTTCGTCAGAGACATGTTTTCTGTCTTCCCAATGTTACAAAAGACTAGATTTATTAATTTATTTCCATGCATACATTATTTTTCATAAAATTGCCATAGTCTGTCTTCTGTAGGAGCTAAAAATATTCAAGCAGCATCTTCACAGTAAATTTGTCAGGAAGGCAGGTTTATTCAGCAATGGTAGTGAACAGCTCCAGTCCACAGGTTCAGACACTTTTCCAATTCAAGGATAGGCAGATATCCAATTTACCCTCCTATAGCAAGTCTGGTAATCCAACTGACAATATAAATTAGCATAAGTTCTAAAAAAGTGAAGATACAAAGAAAAAGCAAACACAAGTCAGATTATTAAATCTGAAGAACAGGCTTTTGGTACTGCTTGATCTGCATTTAAGAAGATGTTAATCTTCTCATGTTTATGATGATAGCAGGTCAGGGACCATGTGCAGAGGAGCAAAAGGATTCATTTTACATTACAACTTTCCTCACTTTTTCATGGATTAGTTTTCATCAGGTGAACAAGCCAAATCAAATTACTCTGTACCTATGAGACCAAAAAAGGGAGCAGCAGGAGCTGAAGGCCAGAAAAGGGAACTAGAATTGCCCCTTCTGGCAACTGCCGAGTTTTACTGGTTTAGATGCTATATGACATTATGCCCTTGATTTTTTTAGCATGCTAAATTCCCCATCAAAAGTTGAACCAAGCAGCTACATGAACACTAGTGCCAGTGCCAATAAAAAGGGAACTGGCAACAATCCACAGTCAGGGAAGCATGACTACACCTTTTGATTGAAAGTGGTTACAGACAGTGTCAGCCAACTACGAAACAACTCAGCGTCACAGGTTGCTGCACGATGCGTAGGAGTCAAACAAAAAACCTTCACACTGAATTCTGACCAGTGAAGACCAAGGAAATCCTACATACAGTACAGCTAGTATGAGCAAGTGTCAAGGACATGAAGGCAAAAATACCCTAATTTAAATAAAGACAAAACCAACCAGTTTCACAATACTTCTTTTGAACATTGCCATTCTGTCAACATAATATTTAGGCTTCTGGAAAACAAAAGCCCATCTTTTAAGAATTACTAATAAACCTCCATTTCTTATACGATAACAAAGAACAATGAAGATGACAGGACAAGAATTCATCAAGTACTATACAGTCATGAGCAAATTAGTAAACTCCATACAGTGAAACTGCCCCACCCAAAACCTTCCAGAGAAGCCGAAGATGGAAAGCAGCTAAGGCTGCTTGTCAGCACAATGCCTTACACTGTGGAGGTTTTGCACCAGTCTTCCCTTTTAATTAAATATGGCATTTGGGGATCCAGTGATAAAACAATATTACTGCATGGTCTTCAAAGACTAGAGACAGCTGAGGGAAGGTATTTCCATTACTATTTTTTTCTAAGTGTTTTATTCCTTACAAGTTTCCATACATTATTAAAATTGAGAGGTTATTACACTACTCCATCAACACTAATACTCTTTTAAATTGCTAATCTGTGCATTTCCTTAAACTTGTGCAGACTAAGAGCGTACTGAACAAGTTCTATTTCTTTGCCATAAAAAAAAATATATTTCTTCATTTGCATTCATTCTGTACAGAGGAGAAACTCAAAACTGTATGTAAACAAAACATTAAAGACTTTTACAACTCTTAGACGTGATAAATGAAATTAAATTACAAGTCAAGACAAAATTACCTTGCCAAAAGCTTCTGTTGCAGTTTCCTGACATGCCACCTTTCTAATGTTTGTGGGTATAAATTAAACAGAGCAGAAACAATAATATGTTCACTGTTCTTTCATGGAGAATATACCATATTCCTGTATACAATGTTCAAAATAGTGACCACCAAGGATACTGTGACAAACCAGAGAGTTTTGCACACGTACATAGTGAAGTTTTCACATGGTCACATTCTTTAACTGGAAACTTCATTAACTTATGGCTGTGATTAAAAAAAAAAAAAAAGTCCTGAATAATTAAACACAGATTCTAAATAAAATTAACTACTGCAGTAATTACCATCTACCTCCTTTTGACAGGCTGAGAGCAAAAGAACAGTATGGCCACTACAGATTCACATCTCCCTAAATAAATAGCAATTTGATTATTTCTTACAAATCTGAAAACCAATTTGATGTTTCAAGCAAATTTTAGTTTAATTTTCATTTCCCTTGAGCCTCAAAATTCAGATGCAAAAGAAACTGACTAAAAGCTTAATCCTTCTATTTACCAAGTGAGGACTTGCCAGGATGAAGTGGGTGAGCTGGAAATATCAACTAAGAGATACTATGACTGCCTGCTCCAATGCTCCACCACTGAATGCCACCTATAATTTACAGATTTGCAACACTGATTGCTGATCCTTGACCTAGAAGACAAACGATTTAGATAACATGCAAAATAGAAACAGCTCTTAGGCACTTCTCCAGCTCAAACAGCAATATTGTCTTTCCTGTACCAGAAGGTGTCATGAAAGGAATCTTTTTTTCAGCTCTTATTTACATCCCCCCGTTCCCTTCCCAAACAAGAAAACTAAAAATAAGTCTCTTGCAACACAAGAAACTAAGCCTTTTAATAGGTTTCAAATGCCTGGGATTTTAATGGAAATTAACTTCCTAGGAACTTGGCCTGTCAGACATGTGCTTGACTAGTAGAGCTTTGTTTAATATTTCTAGACAGCACTCACTGTCAACCTCAGTTTTACAATCAAACCCAAATGAAAATACAGGTGATCTACTAGTTTTGAAAATAGTAAATACAGGTGAAGAGAGCAGAGAGGGTTAAAAAAGAAGCATTGAGAGCTTCAAGCTCCAAACATTTCTCTAGGGGACTTATACATGATAGCTTTTGGAAAGACAAAGGTGACATTTTTCTAACGTTTCTAGAGGCTTACTGGAAAGCCAACACCATTTTCATGTCACTGGAATGACAGCTTCTTTCATGCAAAATATTTATTGCATCAGAATCTCCATGACAATAACAAATCACATTTCTGTCTTCCACGAGTTCAGATTTAACCTGTATTTCAGAAGCTTGCTTCTTCACAGGCATTATAGAGGCACTCCCAGCATTTAAAGCGCATTTCAATTAAGCCACTTAGACAAACCTCCAAGTTAGTCATGTTCTCCCCTCCCTCACTGAGGATACAGGCCACCACCTACTAATTTAACTGCCTGAAATCAGCCTGTTGCTGTGGAGGAGTACTGATCTGTACTCAGAAAAGTACTGAAGGTCTTTCCAGAGCTGCTAACCAGAAGTGACAGAAGCAACAAAGCCTATCTGCCATGCTTTGCAGGGACAGCTGCAGGTTAAAAAAGAACACAAAAGCAACAAAAACGTAACGCAGAACAACTTACGTTGGAAGGGAACTCAAGGCCTCTAGTTCCAGCCCTTGCTCAAAACAAGGCTAATTTCAGTTGAACACTGAACAAGAACAGAGATCCCTCCACCTCTCTGAGCATACGTTCCAGAGTCTAACCATCCGCACAGGGAAGATTTTTTTTCTTTATATCCCACTGGAGGGTCCTTTGGTGAGGTTGGTGTCTGTTTTGTTTCGTGCTTTTGCTGTGCCCTTGCAAGAAGCACCTGGCTTCACCTTCTCTATGACTCCCACCCACCAGGCAGCTGAAACCAGCAGTGAGGTCTGCCTCTTAGCCTTCTCTTCTCCAGGCTACAAACCCAGCTCCCTCAGCCTCTCCTCATACACCACACGCTGCAGCCCACAATCCTGCTCAGTGGCTTTCCACCGGACCGGCTCCCGTTTGTCCACCTACCTGTACTGCAAAGCCCCACACTGGATACAGTACACTAGATGCAGCCTCACAGCTACCAAGCAGATGTGAACAATCACGTTCCTCAACCTGCTCGTACTAGTGGAGCCCAGTGCACGGTCACCCTTGGCTGCTGCAAGGGTACACTGCTGACTCCCATTCATTTGCCAGCATGTGCAAAAATGCAAGTATCATGCTTTACTCCAGCAGATGCCAGGGTGGCTCAAGTCCTCCAAGAGAGGCAGGGCCTGTGGTCATGTTTCTTCCTGTTGTCTCAAGGCGGCTTTGTCCACTTCCTCATCTTGACACGGCAGGTGTGCTGCAGATGCTCACTGTAATGCCCCTCGCCTGGCTGTCCCCTCTCTAATTCTGACCCATTAGCTCAGGATAGGCCCGCTGCCCCCTCTGCAGCAGAGCTCTGCGCATTCAAGCCATACGTTTGCAGAAACACAACCCCTCCATCTTCCCTGCCTGCCATTCGCGGAGAGCATGCACTACAGCACTCCACTTGCAGCATTACATTTCTGCAATCCGAGAGAGATCACAGGCCTGCGATGCACAGACGTCTCATTTCACCTGGCTGTTTCTCATCCACGCTGTGTATTCGTGTGCACCTGAGATGAGCCCCCAGTCACATGGGTTCCGAGCTATCCCATATGCATTACCCCAGCCTGTTCCTCCATTTATCTGCTAGAGGAAGCGTATGTGAGTTAACTTACTGCTAAATAAAGCACTGTAAAGGCATTCAAGCCTGCCTACGCTAGCTAGCAACAAGTTAGGGTTTTTTTCGTTTTTAAACAAGCTGCTACTTTAATTGTCATTCAAGACTGATTCATGAGAATGTTCTACAAACTTGGAAATTTTACCCTGCTAGCCATTTTTTCACCTCAGGCTTCCTGAATCTATTACTTTCTGACTCTGCTAGAGATAGGATTAGTTTCTACAATGTGGCCCCCATACAGCGTGATACTTAGGAACACAAGAGAAAAGCTCAAAACAGGCTTGAATCAGAACAAGTGATGTTTGAGTACAGCCTTTAACTCCCCTGAGACCCCTGCATCTCTTCTATCATGGGACATGGATGTTTAAGAGATTCAGCCACAGTATGTATAGAGAACTAAAAAGGTGAGCTGGAATCTTATATTTGTGCTGCGTATAAATGTCAGATAAGAGTTTCCCGAAAAAAATTAAAAATACTCAGCATGGAAAAAAAATTAAATATATTCTCTTCGCAGGGCATAACAGATCAAGGACTATTTTACATTGTGCCACATTTCTCAGACCTTCCAGTACCTGAAGAATAAATAGTACATACTGAAGTTGCTTGCTGTATCGCAGTCAATCATGTTAAGCAATTAATATATGTATTTGCACTTCTTGTCTCTGCAACTACATTTTAATTTCAGAAATATGCTAACTATAAGGCAAGGAGCAAGAACCTCATGTATTTACCTTCTGAATACAGCACAAGGTTGAAGCAGGGCTGTACCTTCTATACTTATGACTGATAATTACTTTTTTTAATCATGGAAAACCAGCCAGACATGGGCAGAACCCCAAGTCTTTCAAGACAGGCAAGTATCAGGAACCCCTGTTTTCTTAGTTCTCATTAGGAGCTGTTCCAGTAGATAACATTATTTTATCTGAAACATGTGCACTATGTACCTTAATTTGCGTTGCTACTCTGTCGATGGTTAATATGGACTAGTGATGTAACTTTGTGTTCTATTTATCCATAAATGTTAACAACACATTGCAACAAACTAGTGAAAGAAGTGGATCCATTTAGCTCCAAAAGATGACTTGCACCACCTACAGGTCTTAGCAGAGCGTTACAAGAGACGAACTTTTTAAAATAAACTTTCAGACATACAATTCTACACTACCGGAATAAAAGTTAAGTCAAAATACCTCCTGTATAAGCAAAACAACAAGCTTACTTCAAAACATTGTCACCTAACATCAGTCCAACCTGGGTAGTTCAGTTTAGCTTGATAAGAGTTTTGCACTGGTTAAGTGTTAAAGGGGGTCCTTTACCATGGCATGCTTCAAGCTAAGAAATAATCAGTAACTCCCCCTGTCGACAAAGGAAACGTAAAGGAACAACAGTCCAGATATTTCCTTCTCAAACCACCTATATGTTTAAATTATAGTTTGTAATTCTTAAAACAGCCACAATATACTGTAAAGCGTATAGAAAACAACTTGGCAACCGTGTATCTCTCAAAACATACTTGAATCTGTCAATACATCTCATCAGTCCCACTAACAGCTTCTCTTATTATGCTTGTTCCTTCAGATTAAAAAAAGAACAGTCCTACACACTTTGAAAAGCATTAAGATTGGGAGGATGGCACACCAACAGCTTACAAGTAAGATACATTGCTTTTATCCCGAAGAATTAAATTAATCAAAGTAGTACCTGGAAGCAAGATGCATTCAGACAGGCTTACCCATGCTGCAGAATAAACTGAAAAAGTATAACTATAGTATGTCAGTGTCCATAAGTACAGATTAAAACAACCTACTTTTAACAAATTGCAGCCCAGATGATTCTGTGGCTGGACGAGATACAGTAGATTACCAATGGACCTCTTTCAACCTCCTAATACTTGGATACACCAACCTTTACAAGGTTCACTAAGAGCTTAATTCCATTTAATTACTCTTCTCCTCCTTTAAATATAGCTTTTCCTAAATGCAGTCAACATTAGCCATACAGAATTGCAACACAAAATGCAGAGATAATCATAACTCTACAAAAAGGCTTGAGTTACGTTTTCTGCCTATAATTTAACCCCAGTTTTATAAAGAAAACACCATCTCTCTCACAAACTTGCAGGACTTCTGATGCACAGTAATGAGTAAACAAGTCTGATACAAAAGTTAAAATTTCCCATGTTTACTCTGACATAAGAAAACTACAAATGGGAGTAATAACTTTCAAGATCTTAAAACCAATGTAACCATAAAATTAAAGTTGGCTCAGATCTTACGATCCAAAACTGACAGAAGCAGAAAATCCTGGGTACGTAATCAAGAACTAATGATGAAAGCTCTTGTAACACACACAAGAGTAAGACACAGCATTCAATAAACCTGGGGACAAACATTTCAGTGTCAACATTAATAACATTTCTAAGTGGGGTCTGATCAAGTTACTAAGCACCATTCTACAAATTATTAGAAAAAGTAGAAAAATTTGTTGTAGAGAAGCAGAATAACTCAGTGTCCAGAAATCTAGAGAGAAAACTGCTCTCTGCATAACTTCTTTAAATATCAGCATGCCTAAGCCAAAATGTCTTTTTTGATAGTAGTGATCTGCACTAGAGCCCAACAGCATATACAGACATACCTGTAATGCCTTATCTGAAATACGAGCCTTAGAGAAGGTATCAAAGTTAAATTTAGTTTTCTGGCCTCTTCAGCTTTGTCAAGACACACATTAACATAGATTTTGCAATGCATTAACCTGCTGATCACTTAAGTTGCATGAAGTTTGGTTTTAGATTATAAGAACATAGCCATATTTAGCATGAGTTTAAAAAAAGTGTAACTTTTATTTGCATGGTGAACATGATCAAGGGATAAAAACACACACTGTAGGAATATGACCTTTGCAGTTTTCCTTTCTGAAGGACTGAGAATTATCTGTACACTCTCAGCAGAGATTTGCCAGATTCTCTAAGGCTTCATATCGACTGATACTGCTATCTACTGGTAGGGCAGCCACATGGTGACAGGCAGCAGTATGAAAGAGCAAGGAAGAGAAAGACCACTCATATTTGGGCCACGGTATCTAGGCAAGAGTGACCCACTGCTGTCAAAGGTAGTTCTTTTCTGGAAATCGGAAAAGATCACTACTGCTTAATTGTTTGGGTGTTTTGTTGCTTTTTTTTTTTTTAAATTCGTAAACTGGAAGTGACATCAATAATATTATTACACAAACTGAGCATTTGCAGCATGAATAATAGTTAGGAAGTGGCTGCTACACTGCCTTAGCCTGTAGCATGAATCATTTGACCACCTAAACGTATCACACCTCCTCTTTAAAATGTCATAACTGTAAAAAGCATTTAATCTAACAGTAACCTGTGAATGTGCATCTCGGGGAAAAATATTTTCTGCTCTGTTTAACTACAATGTGTTACAGGATAGCACACAAAAACTTCCAACCACCACTATTTTATGGTTGTAGTATTTTGTGCTTAAAAAGAAAGAGCCTTCTGTAAAATAGTTACTAACTTGTGTAAGTCTATCAAACACTTAATACTGTTACCTTTCTTCAATTCTGTTCTTGTCCATAAGTGGTTGTTTGATCCACTGACTAACTAGTCTTTGTCCTTGAGGCGTTCTGCATTTATTTAGTAAACCAGCTAGAGACTGTGCGGTATTAGCATTTTCCACAGAACTCTGGAAAGGAAGAAAAAAAACGTTAATGAAGTTTATTGGCACCCACTGAATGGCACTCAACTTTGCTACCTAGGAACAGATCAGTGGTTTTTTCTGTATTCAACTTGGCACCCATCAAAAAGGGCAAATGAAACAGCGTGGCATTAAAGCTTTTACGCTCTAGTCCCTGGAATACGGCAAGCAAGGAATAGGTTTGTCTATTTTGAAACTAATCCTGACTGAACAGGAAAGTTAGAAATGTACCTAGTCACTGGGCAGTTTGCCCTGTGAATAGGAAGAGTGGAAATATACCTAGATAATTTCTAGTTTGCCCTTCACAAGGGCAAAAAATAGGGGTCCTGTCCATGAAAAAAAAAAAAGCAGCAAGGAACAGGACTTGGGTTCAAGGGTTTTGACTGGAGATCTTTGGGGGCTGCCGGGAGGGATGGGGAGGAGGGGGGCAGGGACCCAACATAATGAGGCAATGGGAAAGAACACAGTTATCCAAATTCCCTCAAGCTTCCCCAGATCATCTTTGGAATACTATAAACATCTCTAAACTTACTCTGTTCAGATCACAGTTTACTATCTATAATTTAGGTTTAATATTAACTAGACTCAAGACCACCTTTTGGGCATTTTTCCTGGGGTTTTGTTTGGTTTTTGCACAGACAGCTAGGAAGCCAAAATTTTGTTTAACATTGAAAAACAGCAAACAAGCTTGTTTCAACTCTTAACTTTGACATGAAGATCTCAACCCTCTCTACCCAAGAACAGCTGCAATTAAAACAGTAGGCAAGCATTCAACCAGGAGCAGGCCTGGATGCCTGTAAACAACTGGGATGTAGAACTAGCATCGCCACAGCAGGAAATGAATGCAGTAAGAAGGTATACTGACACATTTAATCCCTGGAAAGTCTAATATCTAAAGTGGATGTGCCTATTTTCAGTGTTCTGGACAGGATTGCACATGAAAAACTTCTGAATCCAAGAAAGCATCACAGAGTACATATACAAAAATAACCTACTTCAGCACATCCAAGTTGGAAGGCTAGAGTTTCATATAATCAACTGCATCTGCTGCTCCATAAGAACTTTACCTACACAACTCACAGAGCAACTCAAATGACAAAATGTTTTGCCTTTGCTTTAGTGCCTGCCCAAAAACCTCCCCACAGACAGCCTGCCATGCAGACAACAACACAGCTTCCTGCTATATGACAAACCCCTTGTTCCACAGCTCACAACAGCCCCTAAAGACACACAAGGCAGTGGATTTCCTGTCACAAAAAGCGTAACACCTGCAAGGACTTCTAAAGGGATGTAGCTAAGACGGTGTTGAACTTCTGAGAACACCTCCATAAAGCCTGAGATACAATTTTTGCTTTGTTCCCTAGACAGTGGCACAGCATCAGGAAATAAGAGAAAAAAAAAAATCAAAAAAAAACAACATCTCTCTCGTGGGTTAACCAGCTCAGATGCTGAATATATGCTCTTTTTTCCTCCTAAAATCCCTCTAAGGTAAACAGGGGACTATATTTGTGATTTCCTCCTATAAATCTAAAACTCAAGCGCATTAGCTCCAAGCAAAGATCACTAAGCAACATTTACCAACATGAAAAAAAAGAGAGAAAAGCTGATACCACACACCACTTTGAGTCCATATTTTCCTACAAATATAAAAAGGGGCAAAGCAGAAAAAACACACATGGTAGGAGGTATGGAAGAGACTGGTAACCTGCTTGGATTTGTAGAAAATGTGTGTGAAAGTGAAATTTACACTGGCCAGTTAGCAAGCCAGGGTGCTTTCAGAATGTTCTTAAGTACTGTCCTGTTCATTGCCCTGCCTGCTGCAGCCAGCCCTCCCTTTCCATCACCACCAGCAGCGCTCCTGCCATATGCTGCCTGTTCCCCTAATACTATCTAATTCAGGCTTCTATTCTCTTTCCCAAAAACAGCACTACTGTATAAACCAACTGTGCTTTGGAGTTCCCTATCATACCACAAAAACTACAGAACTCTCCTCCCCTCCCACACCCCAAGTCTGCTCCTGCCACAGGAGATGTGAACCTCTCTGACTAAAACCAAGGAAAGACAAAGCATTCCCCCCACTGCTTAGCCAGGCTCCTCAGCAGCTACAACCATGAGGTACTTCTACAGCTCTTCCCATATCTGCATTCTACATAGACACTTGTTTGTGGCCACTTCCTACCTCCTTGGTGATCTCCTCTTCTACATTCAAAGTAAGCTAACAAAATACAAAACCAAAAAAGGTGGTAACGCTGTTTAAAACACACACTGTACAGAGTAGCTGAAAACAAAGCTAAAAATGTAGAAGTTGCTATTAATCAGGATCTGGGGAGCTGCAATTGGGCGGTCAGGCTACTTATCAAGCAGCTAAATAAGTATATTGCAAAACACCCATTCAAGTGTGCATTTCTTACCTGAAAAAGGTTGAGGGCTTGAACAGCTGCATTATCTAGAACCATATATTGACTAAGATCAAAAGTAGTCAGTTCAAATTGTCCAAAATTAGATTCATCTGACAGCAACTCTAAAAATTTGATAATGGCTGACAAAGACGAAACAGCAACCTGAAGTTTAAAAAATAAATAAATAAATAAAAACAAAAAAACCCAAACCAAAACAAAAACCAGAACATGCCACGTTCTAGTTAGAAATACTCCTGAAATGGGGAGTATTTGGTAAATGCCTCTAGAAAGTTTTTATCAGGGAAGACTTTCGAGCCATGTCAATTCCAGCAGGATTATGACAGACTCATCCTGTTTGACAAGACTTCATTTTCATAGGGACATTTTATGGCAGGGCAGCATCTTTCTAGGTAGGTGCAAGAACAATCAACTAGACATTTGCATAATCTGATAAACAAAATGTGAAGTGCACACCTCACCAGCTTTCCAAAGCTGTTATCAGGATGTTTCTGGCTCAGGAACACAAACAAGTTAATGCAGATAAATGAGGTATCATGGATCATCTCAGGACATGGTTTCAGGGTTAAGTTTTCAGCCAGAACAAGGATCTGATCTGACTCACTGCATGGCATTACAGACGCTAGTGCCAGCAGAAAAGAGAGGCAGCAATATGACTGACTTGTTCAGCTGCAACACACTTTAGACAATTTTAACCTGTTGAAATGAAATCACACATTAAGGAAGAATAACTCTGTACCTTACACCTGCAGTAAGCATCAGCAGTGAAGAGCATTTTAAAACATGTTTATCTCAAGCAAATTACCTCTTGTTTGCAGCTAAGAACAAACATGTTCAGTTCACATGCAGGCACTAAATCACATGCTTGAGCCATAAGAGGATACAAAACAAAAATATTAACATAAACATTACTTTGTTTTCGAATACTAATTTTCCTGTCATGCAAAATAATTGAAGTATTGTATTTCAGTCCTTAGGCTAGACAGATTATGAATAGGAAGCACCTCTTGTGCACAGCCTATTTGCTTACCAGAGTTTACTACTTTAAAGAGGTAAGCGAGGGATTTTCTCATTTTTTTCCAGGACCCCTAGAATCGAACTTTTGACGCAGACTCAAGCTGAGCAGAACTGTGAAACACTTCAGCAAGAACGTAGCTTAATATACCATGGGTTGTACAATATACTTTCCCAGAAGTATGGGAATCCAGCTTAAAACACGACCAGTGAGGATAGAGGAGATCAGCTCACAACAGGTGCACACACCACTCTCCTTATAAAAAACAGAAGCACATTAAACTTTGCTCTGTGCTCACCTGCTTTTCCATCTCTGGCAATGCTGCGCTATTCATTTGTTCTTCTTTTTTTGATTTTAACAAGCGATTGAGATCCTGGACAATATCTTTTGCTGTGAAATCTGCCTTCTTCCTGTCTGTAATCAGGATTCCTCCCCTCTGAATGACCTGTTGTCATAAACACACACAGTTACCAATTACTTTCAATATTCAGGGGACAGATGTTCATCACATAGAAACAAACCCTGAAGAGATACTTATTTACTGCTAGGTTGCAGAGAGGAGAATGCCAGACAAGATTTTACCCTTAGAACAACTTTTGCTGATTAAAATGCAAATGAGTCAACAAAAAAATAATATATTTTGGATGTGTAGATCAAAACTTTGAGTTAACATATTGCTTCTTCATTTTTCCATAAATGACAGAGCCTAGCTAATAAGCTAGGCTACAGCTTTTTAGATGAAGTTTTGTCTAGCTGTAAGCCACAATGGTTCCCTTACTTGTCGTAGTTTTCCCATCTCTCCTGCGGTCTCTCCTCCTGGTAGCACACACTCCTTCGGTCCTAGCTGAACCAGTA
>VYZV01001869.1:47856-60173 GCA_013401275.1 Pandion haliaetus | reverse complement strand
GGGGGCGGGAGTGGGCTATGGCGGGTGGTCGCCTGCCTTGTGGGAGCGGGGAGGGGTCATGCCTGCGCGCGCGCCGTGCGCTGCCATGGCGACGGCGGGCCGGTGAGAGCCGCTGCCTGCCGCCCGGCCCGCTGCTCCCGCTCGGTGTCGCCGGTGAGGGTCGCCGAGACCCCCGCGACGCTCGGGGTTGCGTGTTTGTGTACAGGCTCCTGTCAGCGCCAAAGTAGGCAGGCCGCGTTCGCGCAGGCGTGCGGTCATCAAAGATCTCTTCCCAGAAGAGGAAGGGAGCCCCGGGCGGCCATGCTGAGGTGGTCGCTCGGCGTGCTCTGTAAGGAGGAGGGTGTACGGTGTGGAGGCCCGCAGGGCTCAGCGTGCCGAGGAGCTTCGTAGGCTGCCAGAAGGCGACTGCTATAACACAGCCTGGCTCGGACTGCCCCTGAGGCAGAGGACTGGGGGGTAATGGGCCTTCCTCTGCTTACAGGGGGAATGGTGTCCAGAGAGACCCCGTGTCCCGCCGTGGGCAGAGAGAAAGCGACTTTCGCCCTCCTTACAGGGAGGGGATCGCTCCTGTCGCACAGTGCGAGGAGCAACGTGGCAAACGGCCAAAAAAAACCCAAAGACCTGACACGCGTTTACGTACTAGGGTCAGTCACCCAGCTCAGGAACAGAAAAGGGCACTGTCTGACCCGTGGTGCTTGGAGGGATCCTGAGCCCTGCCTACAGCGTGGTCCCTGTGCCCAAAGTGCTTAATTTTTTTAGGTTTTTTGTCATCTTTTCCTTGCACTCTTACGCAATTTTTTTCCTTTTGATTCAAAGACGCAAAGGAATAGAAACAGTATAGGTATATTCGAACAATCATTCAGTGATTATTAAGAAGAACAGGAAACCCAGGCTTCATCAGCTAAATCAGGTTGGGGTTTTGGGGTTTTTTTTGTCCTGCACCACTTTTCTTTTTCCAGTCAGTTCCGAATCATGATTCTTGTACCCCGATTCAGCTGTCTGCACCTTATCACCCATAGTCAAAACACATCTTAGAATTGAAGAAATGCCTTAGCATTTCTTGTCTAAATGCTTATCCCTTCTTCTGATTTGTCCATCTGGCTGCTTCAGAATGTCCCCTTGTCTGCATCCCATTGCTTTTTCTCTGCTTTCCACTGTATGTTACCTCATCATCTTCTATCTCATCTCCCACCCTTCTTCCTTCTTCCCAGCCCACCCCTGGTCCCAGCTATGACATGCTTTTGGGACCTCTTTCCCTAGACTTCTCACCTGACTTCTCCCTTCTTTCCACTTGGTGAATCAACGTGCCCATCTTTAATACTTCTTGGTGTCAATAGATGCTTTCCAAAAGGCCCTCAGAGGCCCAGTAAGGTCTACTTCAGGTTTTCACACTAAACCATCCTTTTACCACTGGGGCCACTCTGATACCTCTGAAGGTGTTGCCATGTGCTGGCTGTCCCTCCACAGGGAAGGCTTTGGCATCTCCATCTCTGGGCCGTTCCTGCCCAGTGTCACCCTGGGCTGTCGGTCCCCACCTCAGCCTTCCCCACGCAAACCCCAGTCCTGTACCCCTGAGGTAACGCAGCTTTTCCAGAAAAGGCCTTAAAAGCCCTTTTGCAAACACACACGCTGAAGGACCGCAGGCGGTTCTTGAGGAAAAAAGTCCAATCTGCCTTCATTTGACTTAGGAAGGATGAAGCAAAGCATAAGGTCACTAGAGCTTTGACAGCTTTATAGTTGTCCAAAATCTTCCTCTTACCTCCATAACAGTTGTAAAAATGACATTGCTCTGGCAGAGCAGCTGGATTTATTTTCAGTATGAGTAAGTGTACTTTTCCTAACCTTATTATCAGAAGTAGCTAAACTATCTGGTCTGATAGGTCCCTCCACCAAAAGTGTTTGCCTGCAGCAGTACTCATACAGGAAAATTCAGCCTAAATAATTGTCATTTAGCAAATACATAGCCTCCTGAAGGCACTCATAATGTCACGCAACCTTGCCAAGAGGTGATAATACCAGGTCAGCCCAAAATATACGTTATGAATTGCTGGGAGTGCTTGTCTTTGTACATACCAATGACTACAGATAAGGCAGAAGATAGGACAAGAAGGAAAGAAGTGTCCTGTACAAACAGCTGGAGAGGAGGTGGGCTCCAGGGACCTCATTACCACCTTCAAAAGAGTTAAATAATGTCAGTTAAGCTGTAATTGCTGCATGTTGCAGCGCTTCCTTCTCCTCTGGGCTGGTTACACCTTTTCATTCAGCAGTTTGCTCAAGGCAGCTCAGCTGAGCTGCAGGCTCCCATTTATTGAAAGCCACCACCTAAACTGGCTGCTAATGCCCTTAGCGTGGTGACCACAGTCCATGAAAAACGTTTCTGCTGTGACATCTCTTGCACAAAATGTCACTGGATCGATCACCTTTGCTTTGAGCTTCTTCCATTTTCTTAGCCCCATCTGTTCTTCCAGGGCAGCTCGGTGCACAGGCTGACCCACACAGGTCTAACTCGGAATGGGGACCATCTCCCTGTTACCAAGCTTGGTTGCTTCACTGCGCAGTTGCTAACAGAGCGCTTCCTGCTTTCTCCCTTGCCTACCAGGAGTGACAGGAACGAGAAGATGGCTGTAATTGTTACGCACATGGCAGGTGGAAAATGGATATGCATCTAGACCTTAATTAATTTTGTTGCCTTCTTATGCATAACTAGCATATGCAGAAAAGTTGCAATGCCTTTTCAGGTAGGAGAATGGATGTCCTTTAACCTCTCTGCAGAAAAAAAAAAAGAAAAAAAATCCTTTCTCACCGAAGGTTAATTAGTACACAAGTGTGATCAGCGACAGCTCTAATGCTTTTGAGTTGGTGGGGAAGTTACTGGAAAACTTTGTGTTGGACTGGTGGGTATGTATGTATAATGCAACAGAGACTTAAGATAATATTAACAAGATAAGACTATTTAGTTAATCTAAGTTTGAAAACAGAAAATGTGGCTGTTGCCTTGTAAAGGACCTTTTAACTTTCTTACATGCACTTTCTTCACTCAGATCAACTTGGCACAGCCACGCCTCTACTTTGCAGGCACCTGAACGTGCAAGGGTTCTGCAGCGCATTTAGGGGTTAGTAGAGAAAAAAACCACTTCTTGCACGTATGAAGTTTTTACATGCTATAACCTGTTAAGTGTTGCTTCTAACATTACACACCACCTGCTTTTTATCTACCACCCTCTCCCTTGCATACGTCTGCCATTGCACGTCACTGCTAAGACAAAGAGGACAAAGATTTTAGCAAAGTTCATAAAACCCATGTGAGGATGGGCCCAACTATCCCCAACAGATGAGCGACCCCTACAGTGTGCCTGACTGCCCGTATGCCCATTGACAGACCTTTGTGATACCAGACTGCAGCCTCTCCTGGGAGCTGCTAGAATTCAGTAACTAGCAGTTGTAAAGTTGGGGCAGCAGAGCTGCTGGCATTTTTAGTTTTCTAGACTATTTTTTGGGCTATTTCAAGCAGTCTGTAATCCTAAGTCACTGTATATTATAGCAATCAAAGTCCAGCAGGTGAGGATATAAATAAACATGGTTCACAAACGATGTTATTTCTCTTAGCAAACTAATTATGATTGTTCAGGAAGTTAATGAGCATGCTACTGTCAACAGACCCTACATATGCAACACCGACATTTTATTTTGTAGTTGTGGAAAGTATGCTTAGGGATGACTTAGGTCTTTGGAAGAAAGTTATATAGACTTTATTGGTCATGTTTTCTCAAACGTGTTATTTGCATACCCTCTTCTAAAAAGTCTCTCATTGTCTTTGCATAAACATTTATTTAATTTTGCTTAGCAAAATTAACAGTAATAATAACTAATATATATATGCGAGTGTAATAATTCATAAGGAAGTAATAGAATTGCATCTGCCTATACAAACAGTATTTTCCCACGTTATACATAGGCACTAAGATAAGTATTTTTACTAGGGTTTCTTGTCCAGTTTATGTCTATCCCCTCTCTGGAACAAAAGATCTCATTTATTCAGTCTCAAATTATTTAACAAATCTTCAGTCTGCCCTTCATATCCTTTATCACCATTGACATTACATTAAAAGAGAGGGAACATGGTATCACAAGTTTGTGTAGAACTTTAGACTTAAAAAACATGTTCCTTCATGGAAGGAAGATAATGAATTAGGAAGATGGATTAATTAAAACATTTACCTTGTCAAAGATTCATGTAGTGACCAATACTCTTTTCTTAAGTTCTATTGGTTTGTTTCTTTTACAGGAAACTTGCTTGTTAAGTTTGCTGAATGCTTTCAAAGTATTAAAACAGAGAACATTTAGTATTTCACTATTTAATACCATATTATTTTTCAATAGCAATCATTTTTGCCAGCAGTTCAAATCTGCTCTATATATGAAAAGAAACATCACATGCTTATGTGGAGAGTTGACACTATCTGATAGTGGCTTTTTTTTTTTTATTTCAGCACACTAGTCTCCTGTAGCTATAAACACCCCCATAAAACACAATAAAGCTGCAGGATGCTGATACACTAGTTCCTCAACTCTTTTCCCCCTCATCCTTTTCCATTTCCCTATACACACACACTTTTATGCAGCTGCATTGTTGCACAAGTGCAGTGTTTGGTAAATGGAACAAACCAAAAGCCAACATAAAGGTCAATAAAACTATTTAGAAAAGGAAACTAGGGAAAAACCTATTATTGACCACCATTTTGAGAGCTGAGCAGCATCATGTTTGTACCATAGTAACTGAGTTTAGAGACAGATACAGTACAATCCCTTCAGTTGTGGATTTAGTTAAACTGCCTTCTATTTTTGATTTTCTGTAAACTTCGTGGTTTTCTAACCCTTTGGCTAGTTTCAGTCAAATTTGACAAGGAAGAAGGCTGTATTAGAGATAGTAAGCTTTGCAAGTATCTAACGTGAAAAGCTCCATTAGGTAAGAAAATTGCAAAGGATCTAAATGCCTTCCTCTACTGCGGGAAAAGTAGGGAGAAAATGATTTTCAAAACAAACCGACTGGGACAAGGTCCAGGCCACACAGCAGGTACACACCAGCCTGTCGAGTCAGCACACGCACAGCTCCCGCCCAGCCACAGCACACAACATCTCTTTCCATCCCACAGGCCAAAACCAAGGTATGAAATGGGGATGGAGGAAGGTAGGAAGAGGAAGAGAGGAAACAATAGCATTATTATCTTGGGGAGAAGAAAGGAATAGCAAGGATACCATATTGTAGACTTTTAAGAAAATACAAGATGTGGAGATAGTGAAGAATTGGTGAAGGCAGTAATACACGACTCAGCAAAAGGCAAGCTTACCAAAACCTAGACTTTAACAGCTTCCAGAATTGTATGAAATTCATCATACCTCAGCAGACTGCCTGCATACCTGGGGAGAAAGGGATTGGCATATGTTGGCAGAGAGAGAAACTGCCCTACGCAAGCTGTCACTGAAAAAGCACCTGAAAAGGCTGCAAAGCACTCCCATAAATTCCCTAGCTCAGAATTTTTGTGCTTAGCAGGAGCAGCAACTTGACAGAGCAAATCAATGCACATCCCCACTTCCCAGAACATGCTGTAGAGTCGACAGCATTTTAGTAAAACCTGGAGGCTGCAGCAGCTCAGCACAGCCCCCCCGAGCTCATAGCACCAGATGTGGGAAGACCCACAGGAACAGCTGCTGCACGCATTTCAACACCACACATAGCAACGCATGCATGCCAGCTACCGCCTTGTTCAAAGGCGGAAGGTATACTGGTGACCTGTGACATCACAGGTACATTCAACACAGTCCAGCAACATCGCTGTTGTATCTAGCAGAGACACACAAGCTCCCTAATGGGGAATGTTTCACATTCAATTTTATGAACATGGCACAGAGAACATCCTCTCAGTAGTTATCCTACTTTTCCTGTTTTAGGCAGGGGGTCAAAAGTAACACCGCATTAGTAATGAGATGTGTCATTCAGTTCCTTATCTTGTATCTAATTATTTCTTTGGCAACAGGAGTTACAGCAGTTCCTTTATAAATCAGATATGCTGGACAGACTATACATGTTTACTTGCTAACCAATATACATTACATAGATTAGTGACTGCCAAAGCACGCTCTTTTATGCAAAGCTCTGGGAGGTAGATAGCCCACGTAAGTTCGGTCGGCCTCCGCAAGAGTAACCAGTAGTAAGAGCAGAAAAATATTCTAGCTGTGCAACAACTTTGCAATGGATAGCTATGCAAATCACGGTAATGGTGTAATAGCTCTTCCCCAGCTCCACCACCAGATGCCAAGTCTACCCACCCCCAAAGCCTACAGCAGAGATGTTCTAGATTAGAGGCTTGTTTTATTATAAATACTTACGTAGCATTTGAAAGAGCAGTCTATGCATTCCTGAAATTGCTACATTCACAGCATGTTTCTTTTTTATACAAACAATCCGTATTTTATCATTTTACTCCTGTTGCACATTAAGAGTGGAAAATAGGATAAAGCATACTTCTCACAGCTTTAAGAAAAAAAAAAGTGTCACAGTATTGATATATTAGATGGGTAATACAACTTTGTTAATTGGAGTTCTACAATATTTTCACCTGTGCTGAGGTTGCTTAAGGAAATATTACACTGCTGAGTTTTTAAGCACGGTAGCTTGCAGATCATCATCACTTCAACATGGAAGAATTAGAAGCCGGTTTCCAAGTTTTATTAATTCAAGTCATAAAAAAGTTACAGCAACTTCAAATATGTACAAACGGCCATAAAAACATCACGCTCAGTTATACAAGAGACACTCTCAGTACAACATGGCTACAAAAAAATCATTACTTTCAATAAACCTCCCACAAGGGTAGAATAACCATATAAGCATGTATGCTCCAAACCCCTAGTAACAGCAGTTGTCAACTCATTTCATCATGACAAAAAAAAAATAAAATCAGGGAGCAATAGTTAAGTTTAACTTGAGTAAGATGGGGCATTTAAGATTTAACTCTCAACAAATAGTAAAAGTAGTAGCATGGTTACCAGTCTTGGCTGTTAAGAGTTTTAACAATCAATTAAGTGAGCACAATTGCCTCCCTTTCAGGAGGAATCTTCTAGGAGTGAAGATCCATGCCTCCAAGATTTCTGTTGTCTTCTTGTTTGAATCTTACTCCATCTTCAGCTGATTTAGTTACGCATTCAGTCCTCTATGCATTTCATTCATTTCCTTCACCTGGAGGGGAGGAGGTAGAGGGAGATCAACATCGTGCTACTTCTCCACACGAAACCCAAAGAAGTCAACAGGACTTAACAACCCCGATTTTCATTAGCAAAAGGGATTTGATTTAACACTAACACACCAAGACCACTGTAACACTTCAGCCTTTTTTTTTTTTTCTTCTAATATTTTTTAAAAACCCCACAGCACTCTGGGATGTGTGCAGGGAGCAGACTTCACTATTTAGCTACAACACCCTTTGGATTCCTTTACAAAAGGCTCTACACTTGGGGTGAAGCACCACGTACACTATTACCATTTGTTACTATTCCACTGGAAATGCAAGCTCCACGCAAATACCTCAGGTAAAGGTCTTCATGACAGAACAAGACCATCAGTATTTCCTGTGGATTGTATAGCCTTGCTGTAGATACATAAAAATAGTACTTGCTGTCAGCACCACCCTCCACCCTTGGGAAACACAGCACATCACCAGTTGCCTTTGAAACTAGTGCAGAATGAACATGGTGAACTATATAGAAATGAAAACCAGTTACAGAATTCGAATGCTTTCAGTCTCCTTGAACGCAGCTGAAGCACCTGAAGCAAGCTTTTAACCTGCAACAAACTTAGGAGTTTCTGGATTCTGGCCAACCTCCTCCCTGCACATACACCATAAACAGAAATTAATTACCTCTGCTTTCACGTACTTCCCTTTCCTCCTCCTTGTGAAGACCTGTAAGAGAAGGACAGAGTACTTGTGAAGTTTTATTTAAGTCTTGACTTTATCTGGTTGTGACTTTAGAACTCCAAACTTGAAGCTGTCCCTTTCCCATCCTTCCAAAGCAAGGTACACAAGAGGCTGTCTGTCACTCAACTACTGTAAGTCAGGAGACAAGACAGGTACTTTCTTCACCTCAGTGAGTTTTTCGTAATGCTTCTGTTTTCCACACAACACCCTTCAGCCATAACCTGAAACAGTGACAGTACGTCCATCACCTCTTTTCCACCTCCCAAGCCTCAAAAAAGCCAGTTTACAGAGGAGGACTGTTTCTATCGGAGTCCAATTAACCTGGTACGCTATTTCCCAAATTACACTGTTACCCATTCTGCTTGGCAGCTTTGTTCGAACTCACCAGAACAACAACTGCAGCAACTACTGCTACTATTACTACTACAATGACAGCAACAAGGCCAGGAGTCAGAGACTTCATGGAAAACTCTGGTGCTATTTCATCAACGTAGTAGACCACCGTCTTCTCAAAACGCAGCATTTCATTATCAATGCTGATGTTTAGTCTGTTGTTATGAAAGATGGAGTCACCTTTTACCTAAGAACAGAGAGGAAAAAAAAGACTTGCTAGTTCACATTGTAATAGGCATTCAGCTAGGTACTGCAATAATTCATCTTGCTTTAGCCAGTACACAGTTAAGACTACTGAATGCAATGCAATATATACACCCAGTCTTTGGCAAACTTTACTCACGACACACTTACATCTTTTTCAAAGTAGTAGGCCACATCAGCTATATCCACGTCTCCAGAAGATTTCTCTGAGGAATTCTGCTTCAAATCAATAGTAATGTAAGGTTTTTCATACTGCAAAAAAATATAGTATGGTATTAAAAAGGAGATAGTTTAAACCCAACTATCAAATACACAGCAAAATATTATGATCCAACTTGAGAACTCGCATCCTGAATCAAGTTTCTGGTACTTGTTCTCAAGCCAACTGCTTGCACTATGATTCAAATTCCACTTTTCTTAGCGAAGCAAAGCAAGAATTCATCTACAGACTGAGGAGAGCAATATGTAATTTCTCAATATTTCAGTTCACATACAGCTATTTGCTAGCTGCTCCGTAAGTGACACTATTTTGAGAGCTTACTATAAGACTCACGCTGTACTACATTAGTCAAACAAGAGTTTTCCAAGTTATTCGCAACAAAATAAAATTCTGATCCTTTACTAAAAATTATGTGCCTCTTACCAGAACACTAGTTATATAGCGTCCATCCAGCATATAACGATTGGTAATTGTTTCCCTGAAGAATCTGCAGAAATATTAAAACCACAAGCTGTTAAAAGCAGTACTATTTTTACACATCTATTTTCAGAAGCAGGGAATACTAGTATAATTGGTTTTTTTTTCCCCCGCAGTCTCTCTGTGGTGGTTTGACCCCAGCTGGCAGCTAAACCCCCACCTAGTCTCTCACTCACTTCCCCCTAGCTGGATTGGGAAGAGAATGAGAAGGGTAAAAAGCAAGAAAAAAACCCAAACCCTCATGGATCACGATAAAGACAGTTTAGTAAGTGAAAGGGTTGGGTGGGGGAATTAAAAAAAACCTCAAGTGATGTAAAAGCAATCACTCACCACTAGCGGACCTATGCCCAGCCAATCTCTGAGCAACAGCTTCTTGGGAAAAAAACCCAGATTTATTGCCGAGCATGACATTATACAATATGGGCTATCTCTTTAGTCCATTCTGGTCACCTGCCTCTGCTGTGTCCTGTCCCCCCCAGCTGCTTGCCTACCCCCAACCTACTCACTGGGGCAGCACAGTTAAGAGTCTGAGGTGGCCTCGACACTACGTAAGCTGTAAGCACTGTTCAGCAACAGCTAAAACATTCGTGACTTACAAACACTGTTTTAGTCACCAGCCTAAAGCACAGCACCATACCGGCTGCTACCAAGAAAGTTAAATCCATCCCAACCAAACTTAGTATAACTTAATAATGAGAGAGTACCAAGAGGTCTGTAAATTCCTAGCAGCAAAGACACATTTACTGAAAAATACATACATACATTAGTGCAGTATGAGAGAAGAGTTTGAACAGCTTTGAGTTCAGATGAGGAGCTAGAGAGCAGCACCATTTGTTTGGGGGGGTGGGGGTTGTATCTCATAGCTACAAGCACATTTTTCTTGCTATATGACCTCAGAGAGAGAAGCAGGATTTTATTTCAGCCAAAAAATAGCTAAACCATTGTTTTTCTCATGCTGCTTCCATGCAGTCTCTCCACCATCTTTGACAGTTTGGTTTTTGGGCAGTTCACCTTACTAACTTCCATTTCCTTCAGTATATTGACTTGATAAAAAAAGTAGTGGTCATTTTAAAATGGAAATTCACCTCATTAGCAGTTGATTTTGTTTCCAAGAAAAATTAAAAGCAATTCTACGACGGACCTGTAGGTTACTTCTAAGATGTCTTCTAAACGAGTTCACAGGTTTGACAATGCTGTTTAGAAGTACACTAGACACCTAGTAGCATATGTAGACATTGTCATAACAATTTACTATCATCACTTACTTCTTTAAAGATTCAGTGTTCAGGGGAGCATTTCTTTCAGCGTGTTTCATTTCAATGATGATCCACCTGAAGTAATAGGCAAGTACCATGAATATTCTTAAAGCACATATATGTAACAAACAATGCGTACTAAAAATCTAACCCCAGGGAAAAAAAGAGGGAAAAAAAAAACCCCACAAAGAACCCCCCTCCTCCAAAACCCTTCAACATCTCCTTGTTACGAAAGAAAAAAAGAAAGCAGTAAATGAGCATTTATTGCTCCATCTTCATTCATCCTCAACACATCATTCATACTTGTAAATCCTCTATACCGCAGAATCTAATACAGGAGTGTTTTCATGTCACTGCACACTCTGTTGAAAGACTTACGTCGTTCTGACTAATTGACTGCACTTCAAGTCTGCATCATGTTTGTCAGTTCTTCTAACACCAGCTGTATTCACACACCAACAGGTGGTTCCATTGCACTGCTTTGCCTTGAAAACACCAGTATTTTCACACTCAGGATCATAAAGGCCATCAGTATCTTCAAACGCATCTTTCGGTTTCTCACGACGACCTGATTTTGAGCCTGTCATTTCTGCTTTCATCAACAGGCATTTTGAAGTTACTGAAAATAACCAGAAAGTCACATTACGCAGCATGTTCAAAACAAGAGTTCACAGTCTGTAAAAACGGAAGGTAACATCAGAAGCAACTAGGTTTAAAGCCATTACAAGGAAGAGCAGGTGCCTAACACACAGGCAGTGCAGGAAGTCAACACAACTGCGGTACGTCAGCTTCTGAAGCCGAATGCACAGGAAGCCCGGCCACCTTCAATTTTGTTCAGCCAGAGGATCATTTACAGTTTAGCTGAGCTCAAACCAAGAGTAAGGTCCCAATACAAGGCTCTTTCACCTCTAGATTTGTAGGAAAAGTTGCGATACATGCTCAGAAGGAAGCTAAAAATTAATCTTCTAGGAAACCCTCACCGTAAGAGACCGAATATTAAGGAGGATGGGGGAGCCTGCATCAGTATAAGCGTACACACATCCACACAAGTTACACAGGAGGGAATCCTGAACACTTTTCTTCCATCGCCAGTTGACCAGGAGGACGCCTTCCTTCCTTGCTACCACTATTCCCCGGGAACTCCATGGTCATTTTCACATATTCCCTTGAGTTTAGTTGGCACTTTTCCGCACACCCAGGCCAAGCGCAGCCGACACGCGTGCTTTACTCACAAGTGTCGCAGTTCACAGACACGCCGGAGCCGAACGAGTCGCACCAGCAGACGCCGTTGAGCAGCCTGCAGTTGGTGACACGCTTGTTCTTCTCGCAGATGCACGCTGGAAGAGAAGGGCGGCTGTGGGCGCGCATGGCCCCAGGGCGGTAGCCGGGCACCCCGGGGCATCGCCACCCGCTGCTCCGCGGGCGGGGAAGGAGAGACAGTGCGGCTCCTCGTGGGGTACCCGTACCCCACCGCTTCCCACCTAGGGAAGGGCGAGAACTCCCACCGCGACGCACGGGCTCCCCGAGGGCCCTTCCCGCAGGCTGCCGGACCCCTCCGGCCGGGAACAAAGGGGCGCGGAAGGCGGCCGCCCCTGCCCCCTCCTCACCTTCCCGCCCGAGGAGCGGCCCCTCCCCGCCTACCAGCGGGCCCGCGCCCCCGGCGGAGCGGGGGGGGAGGGGCGCCATTTTGTGGCTCCATGCGGAGCGGGGCGCCCGGCGGGGCGGCTCCGCGGGCGTCGGAGTGCGAAGGGAGCCGCAGAAGGGGGGGTCACAGGGCAGAGGGGCCGGGTTGGG